>JBAJNP010001254.1:35789-65483 GCA_036877545.1 Yasuhikotakia modesta
ATGTGGCACTGCCTATAGACCTGCATGTGTTTACTTTAGCATAGCCTCACAACAACTATTCTGTAGCCTACTTGAGCAACATTTTTCATCTTTTGGCAGGAGCTGAGCACCTAGTGCTACTCTACACCCCAGTAACTATGTCTTGCTTTAAGCCCTAAATGATAAACTTCTACACTTCTGACAAACTTTTTCAGAACTTCCTAATTCACCCTCATCACAACCTAGCACCCATATTAAATAAACCAGAGCCTACACACACTAGAGTTATTTATAGACACAACCTTTACCTCTGGACCAATCAGATCAATCTAGAAATTATTGCAGACAGCTGTGTTGGTGAGAAGAGCATAAAGCCCAATGTTCTGGGGAAAGACGTGTAGAAGGGTATTTTTTGTTGGTGGCATGTTATGCTGCAGAATTTTATTTGCTAGACTTTTTTTTGGTCCTATTTATATAACTTGGGTAACCAATGAAGGGTTGAGAGATGATCTTAGTTTATCTAAGGTCTTGGTTTATTTTCACAGAGATAAAGAAAGCTCAGTACAAAGTTGCTTGAAACTTGGAGCATTTGGTGCAAATGGGTCCTAGTTCTAAAAATAACAAACTGCCCGTCATGAAGTTTTAAAGTGTGTAAAAAAAAAAAGTCTGGAAAAAGAACTAGAACTAAGTGGGGAAAGAGACTGAAATTTGACTAACTTTGAAAGTGCCTTTCAAGTTGTGACCTTTTTTGCTTTTTTACTTATGCAGAAGTAAAATGAGGATTCCACACTTCCCACCAGATAAAACATGTCTGTGCACATGTATTTATGGCTAACACAGAATAACCCTCTAAACAATAAACTTAACAGTTTGGCCTGCAAGCGGGCAAGAATTAATCCCCACAGTAAATGGTTGTATTTGTTTTATGTACATAGTGAATGTGGGATTAAAGATTTTAAAGCTTCCTAGTAGGGATATAGTACACAGCCCCTCTGTGGTTAAAAAAACTGGTTTTAAAATTGGCAAAATGTTATTAGGTCATGCTACTGATCAGGGGCCAGCAACTACTAGATTTTAATATGGTGGTGATAATGATAGTTGTGTTCTCCACCATGAACATAATGACATTGTTCATTAAATTCAGCATGGAATGGGGAAAATAAACCACTCAATGACTGAGACATTGTAGACAAACAGAACCATGGCTGATCATCAGCTGGTACTAAAACAAAGTTCTGTATCAGATGGATGAGGACTGAAGTTTAGTGCCTTCTAGACTATAGCACTAGATAGTGGATTAATTAACTTCAAGAAGGTTCAGTCTGACAGCTGATTTTTTGTGGGGTCACACATTAAGCAGACACACTCTTGCCCCTTGGTGAAGTTTTATCTTCATGGAACCCATGATAAACATGGTAAATCAATAGCACATTTGTCCCATTAAGCTCTGCTCTCCCCAACTGCAACAGTCTCTGAAGAAACTAAAGCACTTTTAAGGAAAAAAATACTATAATCTTTAACTTCCATTTAGTAAATGCAGCATAGCCTCACAACTATTCTGTAGCCTACTTGAGCAACATTTCTTTACTCTTTTGACAGGAGCAGAGCACCTAGTGCTACTCTACACCCCAGTAACCATGTCTTGCTTTAAGCTCTAAATGATAAACTTCTATACTTTTGGCACTAACTTTTTGAGAACATCTTTTACGACTTCCTCCTAATTCACCCCCATCACAACCTAGCACCCATATGAAATGAAACAGGGCCTGAATGAGCTGGAGTTATTTATAGACACACCTTTACCTCTGGACCAATCAGATCAATCTAGCAATTATTGCAGACAGCTGTGTTGGTGAGAAGAGTATAAAGCCCAATGTTCTGGGGAAAGACATGTAGAATGTTTTTTTGTTTTTTTGGTGGTGGCACATTATGCTGCACAATTTTATTTGTTAGACTGTTTTTGGTCTTATTCATATAACTTAAGTGATCAACGAAGGGTTAAGAGATGATCTTAAGGTCTTTGTTTTTCACAGAGATAAGGAAAATTCAGCACAAAGTTGCTTAAAACTTACAGCATTTAGTGAAAATAGGTCCTAGTTCTTAATATCATCCTCCTGTAACACTGTGTGGGGGAGTTTTGTCCCAAAGAGTTATCTGTCCTAATATCTGTGTATACAAGAGAGAAAAGACTGAAAAAAAGAACTAGAACAAAGGGGGGAAAGAGACTAAAATCTGACTCCTCTTTGAAAGTGCCTTTCAAGTCGTGTCTAATAAACATGTGCACCAATCACTTCACAAAGAATAAAGAGAGGTTGGGGAATACAGGCCTGTTCAGACAGAACTGTGGATGTTTACACAGAATGTGTACTTAACTGTGAAGTGTTACAGAAGGCACTGGTGATTACTTTGTTACTACAGTCAGAAGACTCTGGCTGGCATGCCTGCATTTGACTACAAGGGTGTATGATACTCCTCTTGTGGGTGTGAATGAAAAGGCCATCCCTGTCAGATGCTGTGTATTAAGCCATTCATACAGTCAATTCAATTTTAAAGGGAAATTGTAGCCTCACTAGAAGAATCCTGTATTTTTTTTAATGTTGTGGTGGCACACTAGTATAGCTTGACTATTTGTCCACTATATTAATCTATACCAACCAGTGCTTAGCAACAAATGAACATAGACCAGTATGGAAAGCTATATGGGTGCAAGTTATTTTTATTAAACAATTGAGTTGGCATAGTTCAGCTTAGACAATTTGAGAGAAGCATAGATGTTAATGAGAGCTTTTCATAGCAAAACACTTGAATCATAGCATTTTTAATAACAGCTTTAGCTATTTAGTTGTTATTTTCACCAGACAGAAGTTGTGATAGTCATGTGATTTATTAATTGCATTATGAGCTTTTTTAGGCATTGACCCATACTGAGAATGACCCAAAAACTGTTTTTTAAGGAGTATTGCTAATGTGTGCGAGTTGTTACTATGACTAGATCATGTACCACTTGGAATGACAAACTACACATGGCTGTTTCTAGCTTATCTCAGAGTTTCATTGAGACAGCTGTGAGCCTGCTGAACAGGTGTCACATGTACAGACTGTTACTGCCATGCATGTCAGATATGCCAGGTTTGGACATGTTTGTTATAACAAAGCCTTTCAAAGAAAATGGAAGGTCCAACTGTAGATATACATCCATGTTTCCAGACTGCTAGAGGCTCTGTTTTATATCACTGTTCAATAAAGATATGAATGCAAACCACAAAATCAATAAAACCATTGAGCTTGAGATAAATGGATTTCTTCGCAAACCTTGCTTCAGTTTTCTAATGAGCTTTCTTGGGAAGATGAAACCGTCTCTTTGTGCAACCTCTTGTCTCCATCTAATCTTTCTGGACAGATTTCAACCTGCCACTATTGAAGTGCTGATTAAAATCAGTTAATATAATAGTGCTTTGATAATAACAGTCAGGGTTTCCAAATGAAAAACACATTTGCCATATGATACTGTCAAAACATTTTAATTTGATGTCTTGCTTGGGCAAGTGTCTAAAAGAGCAGAATGGTCTTTGAAATGAAAAAACAGCCAGTCAACATTAAATGACACAATTGAAATTGTTGTGGCACAATCCTACAAATCCAAGTTGTTTGCTGTGTACTGTACAGTCCATCCTAGCATACACAATTTGGAATGGCATTTGAATTTCATGTCGGGTACTGTAAACTACTGTACCTGACATGACAAACATTCCCATGATGCCACTTGTGCCAAATTTATAGAAATTGGGGTCAGTTTTAAAACCTCTAAAAATTAAGAGACAATGCAGTCTGAACCAAAATGGCTATAACCTTAATTTAACAATATTTTAACTTAAAGCCAGAGATTACAGTAGAAAAAGCCATTTAAAAAGTGGTGGTCTCCAGTTTGTGGTCAGTTTAAATCAGCAGGAAGTTTGTTGTCTTTTCTGTTTGGAAGAGACAATTCTAGAAGGTCAGATCCCAGCAAGAATCTCCTACACAGCAGCCATAGGTTGAGTACATCTCATTGTGCAGCACATCTCACCCTCAGCAACCACTGCCGGATGAACCTTTTGAGCTTGTGAATAATATATTGCACAATATGGTTTTTGTGCCTTTTGAAAGCAGGTCCAACATTTCAGCACAAACCGTGATGTGAACCTGTCATGCTCTGTGGTGTGGGTGGGAGATCGGCATGTGCAGAGACCATCAGCTGTGGTATGAATATTTCATTGAGTGCTGGTCTCCATTTGTACAGGGTTACATTTATCAGGTATTGAATGTCTCCATGCTTAATTATTCAGACCTGCTTGTCAAAGTCATGATCACTGAGAGCCATGATGCTCTCTTCTATAATACTACAGTCTCTCTTTCTCGCTCGTTCTTTCCATCTTATTGCTTGGCTTTTTATTGAATTAATGACACTTTTGCCATAAAAGTCATCTATAAAAATAGCCTAATAGCACACAAAGCTATTTATAGTTACAGATCCTTCTGTTTCCATTTTTAGAATGAGCTCAATTTTTTAGAACATTGTTAATGGAAGGAACAAACTGTGAAATGGCAAGTTAGTGTCCCAAAGATGATAGTTACTTTTGTAAATAGAAATATACATCTATCACACCTGCTGCATGTTCATGTTATGTCCCTGAATGGGACTAATTATATATTTTCCAGGTCATGTGACCAGCCAGTAATTTCCATTGGGCTCTGCACAGTTACGTTTGCTTGAGTGAGCCGTGTATCATTTGTGAACAGCAGGCTCATTCTGCAAGGTATAATTCCACGCATTACTCAAAATGAGCTGCAAAATAACAATCAAGACTAATTTACAAAGCTAACTTTCAGCATGAAGTGTGTGCAGGTTCTACAGTCTAAATATTGCAGCTACAATCATACGTTTTTATGCAATTTGAAGGTATCCATTTACAGCAACAGTTTATATAAAATGTGATGAGAAAATAGAATTAGTTTTGTCAGATAACAATCATTTTGTCTTATCAGACATGCACCACAGGGGGTGAATGTCAAAGCATTCCTACATCTCTAAACAAAAGACTATTACCTTATTAAATGACATTATACCTTGAAGGGTCTCCTGGCAGGTGTAAGCTATGTGTAACGCCAAACACGCTGTTCTCTAAATGGGTTCAACTCTTAGGTTTTGATAACATCTTTGCTTTGTGGCTTTTTCAAGGTTTAGTCTCGTATCTGACACAATGCAGCTGCATTGAGAACGCAACACTTAAGATATAAGGAAACAATATGCCAGTATCAAGTATTATTGCCCTGCAACAAGACTGGATAAGTTAATTATGTAATTACATGTTATCACACCAGGAGACAGTGTGACACAAACACTGAAATTAACAGATGTGTGAAATCCATTTACACAAGGTGACTGAGCAAACTCTTTCATCTGTACTGGTGGTGGGAATTTCCTTTCTATTAAACTGGACTATGCTGCTTAATCTGTCAATCCTCTGCACTTTTGTGTGGTTTGTTTTTATGTGAGGTCACTGATACTTAATACAAGAGAAACAAGCAAATATTATGCTTAAGTGGCACTTCCTCCAGTCACTATTAAATATACATGGATATTATGTACTGTGTGTGTGTGTTAGTCAAACATGCCTGCATGTGGTCCTTCACGGTGCACTGCCTAAAACCAGAGAGTTAAAGGATCACATCAACAAATCCAGCCAGATATTAGCTGACCTGGCCAAGCCAGAGGTTTTATCCTCTTTCCCTGGTGTGTGAGCATGTGAATGTACTACAAATGTCATCACTTTGACCTTTGTAATGAAGAACACTTCTAAACCTTTGTACTTGGAGGGAGAGGGAAAGAAAGAGAGAGAACACAAGAGCGAGATTCTGTCCCACAGCTTCTTTTGCTCACTGCTTCATTAAAGACATGTGGGAGATCTGCAAGATCTGCATGTCCATCGTTGCTCCAGCTGCAGAACCGTAGGGGGGAGAGTAAGCAGAAGGCCTGAAATCAAATTTGGCTTCCCAGACAGCCAGATGTACTGTCAGATGGGGCCATTTTTCAGGGCTTTGCTGGGCCACTGGGTGAAGGCCATAGAAAGTTCTTGGAGCTTCAAGTCTGAGGTCAGTGAAGCTACAAGGCAAACAGCTGTAGTCATTTTCTAATACAATTATTCACTCAATATTGTGGATTTATTTTATGGCTTGAGAATCTGCGCATGGTAACTGTACAGCATTATTCTGTGCTACAGTCTGTGTGATATGAGAGAGGCAGTGTTTTGTGGTCTGTCTGTACTGTGCTTGCTAACGCTGTGTATATTTGTTTGAAGCGGTTGGAGCGAGATCTGGGTGTATTGATTTGTACAGCTTGAGGCTAGCAGAGAGGTTGAGAATAAATTAAAGTTTTTAGGTTTAATTAATTGCATAGACAATGGCATTTTATATGTATGTGAACTTGATTTGTTCATAAATAGGAAAGAATAGGCTACAACCAAGGTTGTGTGTCATTAATGTTGAAGGGTGGATAGCTTTTCAAATCCCAATTTAAATCCTGGATTTAAATGAGGTACAGCAGCAAATTGGATGTAGAACCGCAACTTCAAGTAGAATAAACAGGAACTGAAATTCTCCTTTTTAAAGGTTTACAGAAGTTGAAAGTCTTAACATTTCAAAGGCCCTAAATGGAAAATTCACAGATATGAATATGCTATAAATTTACTCACCCACAGGCTATCCAAGCTGCAGATGCACTCGTTTTTCTTTATTGCTATACTAAAGATTTTGGCTAAAACCATTGGATGGCCTGAGGGTATATAAATAAACAGCAACATTTTAAATTTGAATGAACTGTTTTCCACTTTTGGACCAGGATGAAGAAACTGTTTGTTGGACTTTCATTGTTAAACTTAATTTAAATTTCAATTCAATACATTTTCCTTTATCATGTATTGTTGTTCATTGAATGGTTATCAATGCGTATTTTGTGTGTAAAATCACTTTGCAGATTTGCACAGTATTGCTTAACAGATATCGGGCGGTTCAATGGGTTGCATCCTCATTACTAATTCTAACAGCCTGGGGAAGGAAATGGAGTCGGCCCTTAGGCTCTGCTTATCTGACTGTAGCCATGAAAACAGACCATTGGTAGGATGGTTAGTTTTCTGATCCTTATTTGCACCTTCTGTAGTAAGTGTCCTGCAAACATACAAAAGAATAATGGTTTGATATACAAATAGATTGGTGCCATTTCAGCATTTTCACCCAGCCTCATCCCTTTACAGACTTGCTTGCATCAAAAGCATGTAAATATCTGTGTGGTGGCGTCACTTCTGCTTGATTCTGGTTTAGGCTGGATTGGCAGTGCACAGATACACTTTAAATTAATGAGGTGCAATGCATCAATGACAGATGCCCAACACTGTAATTGGAAGTGCTTACTCCTTTGATTAAAGCCCAGTGGTTACGGGATATGCCAACAGAACTGATTTCAGTGTATACTTCATAAATATACTAAAACATACTGTGTCAGGGTCATCTGAAGAGCAATACATTTCTGCTTCATGAAATCAAATTTTTTGAAGTCTAAAGACTTCTAGACATTATTTTTAAGGTTAAGTGTAGCTGCTAACTATATCCAAGTAAACTAAGTTGTGGCCTAAGTAAGTGAAAAGTATTTTAAGGCTACAGTTTGATAAGCATAAACCTGCAAGTGCTTAGCAGTAGTGGTAAATTGTGTGTGTGTGTGTGTGTGTTTCCTTATTTCTCTTGTTGTGCTCACTTATTTCAAGCAGCCAAAAGATTTGTTGACTTGAACTGCTATGGCAACCAGCAGTGTCCACCTAGCTGAATGTGTTTATGAAAAGTCTTTCTTTTTACAGAACTCAGCCCAACAGTCTCCCCATACTGTTTGTGAAAGACGGCTCAACCTAAACAATTTAACAATTGGTTTAAAAGATTTATTAAAACTAAGATTTATTTTTCTTTTACTAAACATCTCTAATAAACAAAAGTGTCCTTGATTTGTTTTCATCTGATTAGTTGCACATTAAATGCTGGCTTGAAAACGTGCTGTAATTTTGCAGGTAACCTTTAATCTCAAGAATTTGTGTTAAGTTTTTTTATTTGTGCTTGTCCTTACATTTAGCGTATTCAACACTTCAGAAGGCTTACTAAACACTTATACACAATTGAACAGTTACAGATAAAGACCAACTTTCTCTAAGACTAAGATTGCAGGTAAGAAAAGGAAAAATAAAAAAATAGTTGTTAACACAGGAAACCATTTTGTACATTGTACACAAGAATGTACTGTAATCCATATTAATTTACCACCCTGTAAGTGCTGCCGTGGCAACAGAACACATGTGGCTTTAACAAGAGCCTGTTCCTGTTGCTGATCTCATTCAGCTCAGTCTTTATGCATTCTCAAATCTCATACATTTCTACAAACATCAACTACATTGATGCATTTCACAAACATGAGGGATTTGGTTTTTTGATGTAACAATTACAATTGACTTTCACCCATCTGCAATGATCATCTCATCTGCTTATCCAAAAGATGCCTTTTCAATAGAGATGTAGAGTAGTGCATATTTATTAGCCTGCTGGAACTCTAGAAATTATAATGCCTTTGTACCAACACCAGAGTTTTTACATCTCAATGTCCTTACACAGTGCTAAACTGTTGCCCAGCTTTTGTCAACAGTGAAAATGACAATGCTACATGACTCACTGTTTTAATTGGCAGGAAATTTTTCATCTTTCCTGTTTCTTGTTCTGTTTATTCACAGCCCAACGCACAGCTAAACATCATTAAACTAGGAACATGTAAACGGTCCAATTTAAAAGTGATTGACTGGCTGTAGTGACAGTTGTTGCTTGAAGCATGATTGAAAAAGTCAGTTTCGAACCTAACATTACAGAACTTACTTGACACTTGTTGGATCATTCCCAGTTAAGCATAATGTGTAGCTTTTATCACAGATTTGGTCCATGTTGCCAAGCAGCCAGGCCTCTAAAAACCCATAATCCTCTGCAATTCTATTAGGAATCCTAAGTGACATTCTGTGGGGTTTTCCTATTGGTTAGGAAGAGCTGTGTGTGTGGGAAAAGGTGTTCACTGCAGGTGATAAATGGATAAATCTATCAGAGGTCTTCCATCAATAAAACGTCATGTCTGCATTACATCGCAAATGTACAGTCAACAGAAGCTTTATGAGAGCCTACCGCATAAATCAATGTAATTAGTAAAGCTACTGTCTGCTTTTGATATGAAAGATGAGGAAATAAATCCACCACACCTCCCCTCTCTCTGTATGTCTTTCAGTTTCATTCCTCACTCTTGATGTCTGTCACTGTTTGTTGCTATCTGACATGGATAACAGGTGGGCTTGAGTGCTGTGTTTTTAACTGCAGCTGCACAGGTCCAGCAGAGGCACAGGTGTCAGTCTGTAATGCAGCTTTTTTTGGAACCACAGCAGATGAACTGACTGTTATATAAACACTTAACACTGGGTGCTGCATAGCTTGTTTTTTGTATTTATTTAGGTGTTAAAGTGACAAGACCACCCTGAATTCTGAGTAAATTAGTCCAATTTAATATACAATATTGTAATGCTCAATATTTAATATTCAAATGCTCAATATTCTAATTTTATACACCAAAATACAGAGAAACAAAAAGGGGGAGATTGAAAGTTGTTAAATAGAAATTGAGACATACAAATGTAAACATGATGCCAGAGGAAGCGAGGGAACAGAAAATGTCTGACAGGGGCCAAAAAAATCTTAATTTCCAGCCATTGAAATCGTATGTTGTAGCTAAATATTTTCCTTCACTTATTTTTGTAACTTTCTCATCCATTCATGATTCATTAGGATGAATAGCGTTTGTAGGTATTACACACCACATCAGTACAGCGACATGCAGGCCAAGTAAAGTGACATGCAGGCCAAGTGTTGTGACGCATGATCTGGCAACCCGCTGTGTCAAGGCAGTAGAGAGGTGAAGAACTATTAGGGCAGACAATGTAGTTGCCATAGGTTTTCAACAACAGACAGCAGGGTAGTCTCTGTAGAATGCCCTTTTTGTATATTAAAAATGAAATGTTACATGCTGCTGTCTGTACTGCACAAGGTTGTACTTTGTTGTCCAGAATCAAACTGTAAATGAAAAAGGATTAGTGGATGCTGGGTTTGCTGGGGTGGTTCTCTTGTAAGAGTGTAACAGCCATTACATGCATTATAAACCTATAGTGATTAATAGAACCTGCATTTGCATTGTTTTATACAAATGCTGCAAAAGTGCAGTTGCTGCAGAGTATATGTTCTGAAAGTAAAGTATACAAAGACACTTGTACATTACTAATACATTTGTGGTGGAGCAAAACAGTTAACAGCCCTCAGGGGCTGTAAAAAGGCCAATCATGATTTTGAGTTTAACTTGGAGACTGTTGATGATTTAAGTGAAAGCTAATTCACTTAACATGAATATACAGTACATTGAGAAGGCAGCAACAGGAGCTGTCCGTGGTGCTGAATCATTTTGCATTGTTCTCTGTGGTTGCCAATGTGTTACAAAGCCTGTGGTCTCTTTGAACGTTTTGCATTACAGGAGGAAAATGTGTCTTAAATGTTTGTTACACAAGATTTTTCTATTGGTGATCATTGACCTGAAGGCAAGAGTGGGTGTAAAATGCAGGTCTTCAATCTATTTAGGATCCTTGAATAAAAAGACAGGATTCCTTTTATCATTCTATAGTTGATTTTAAGGCAGGACTATAGCAATGTGTTGTGTGCACAGGTTAGTGTCAATGTGCACATAAAAAAAAATCAATATGTACAGAGCACATTCTTGGCATTTTATGTGATTAATTAAAATGCAGAAGGGCCAATGCATTTATCTGAACTTCAGTCCTGGTTGCAGTTTGTTTTCATTAGTTTAAAATCTACATTTGTGGACCCCCTGCACTGCCACAAACGCATGTGTTTGATTTCCCCAAATCAGAGCTGCAAAAGGCTTGTAAAGGAGATTCTGTCTAATGCACTGCTGTGAGAATCACTTAAATCAAACGACCATGCAAACACTAGCACATACATGCTAGAATGTTTTTGCTAAGAGTTCTGCCTTTGAACTCATCTGGTGGTAAAAGAAGGTATGGAGAAATCATTAAACATGTACAGCATCATTTAGATTGATGCACACATTTTTAAAAGGCATCCCAGTGCAAATCATAGCAAAAGGCAACAATACCAACAGAAATGACAAATGATGTATGACTAGAGAGGGAGAATTATATTTTAACCTAATGATACATAACAGCTTAAAAACAGTGAGGAGAGGGCCACAATGTCCAGTTTGCATGCCAGTTAGAAGACAAGTCACTAAATCCACACACACACACACACACACACACACTTGCACTCAGTTTAATTCAAATGGTAATGCATGTAGCAAACTCATGTTCTATAGTAACCAACCTTGCATGGTACACTTTAGGGCAATATACCTTCAAATACCAATCAGCCTTTATTATATTTGTCAGCATGATCGTACACAAATCCTCTTCCCTGAGTGCTTAAATAGTTAAATATCACAGTCTGTACAAACTGTATGAACAATAACAGGTGTCTTAAACATTACGTGTGCAAAACTGATCTGCATCACATTAGCACTTAAAGTTAGAGGCAAATCCTTTATCCTAGAATTCTTCATTACTGCCACTGTTTTACAGGATTACATGGATTAATTTACACCTTACGTGTTTGGTTGTTAAGTATACAGCTTAAATAATAGCACATCCATCTTGGCACATCCCTGTAACAATTGCAGAATCCATAATGCCTGTTGAACCAGAATCTTAAATGTAAAGGAAAAATAAGTATTCATGCCTCATTCTTTGAAGGCTTTAAATATATATAGACCTAAATTGTACATACCCTTGCCTAACTTGCGACAAGGACACATTGCTCCAGCTAATCATGCGTGTGGTTTAACTCTCCTTTAGACTCTATCTGAGGGGACTGCAAAGACTTATAAAGTGAACAAAGTTCCCAGCCTTCACATGAAGACAGAGACCTTTGTCCATCAGCTTCCCTTAACTGCAGGAAGTCCCAGAAGTGCTGATGTCCCGTCATATCACGGTGCTGCTTGAGACATCCAAAGTCCACTGGAGAGGAAACGTGTTAGAAGTTAGGAGCACTGGCATAAATGACAGATTAATCAGACCATAACATCTGCACTGAGATCTGCTAGGGTTGACATTATCTGGGTTTCTGCATGCTTTCTTCCCTGGAGCATGTGATGACATCAGAACAGGTGAGGGCATATCAGAATTGAACAGTAGCATCAGTTGTATTAGGGTGTGTGATGATTCTTTAAACAAGGAGCAACATGTACGTCTAACAATAATAAACATTTGATAAATCTGTTCCATTTTTAGCCATTACAAATGATTATTCATAAAGACTTTACTCTGAGCAGCAATGAATTCTCAGACCTACTTTATATAAAATCTTTATAAAACCATGTTTTGATGAATCAAATAGAACTACATTTGTTAAAATTTGGGCTGCACAAGCATGGGGGAGTGTATAATTTAAATTCAGATCAGAATATAACAAATTTGTCCATAACTCAAAACTCAAACTCAACCGTTTCATGCTTTGTTCTGCTCCTGTGAAGCAATGAAAATAAGACATTGCCTCTTCAGATTTCTATTAAGATAATAACGTCTCATCTGGTTACAGCCATGCCTCCAGTCACTCAATCCTCCCACTCAATCTTATCCTTTACAAAGCAACTTTTGGGACTCAGTTAACAGGATATTGTTGGGTATGTGAGTGATGTACTGTTGAAGGGAGAGATGGACATTATTACCCCCGAGCACAATTGGATCTGCATTTTAATGAGATTATTAGCAGCAGGCATTTTTGTGTTTGTCAACACGTTCTGTGGAGGACAGAATATCACACACCGGACAGTGTATTTTTTTCAACTTGCAAATCTTTTTATCTGAGGCTGTTTAAATCTAAGGAATTTAAAGCAATGACATCATTCTTATTCACATAGTGGAGTCTGTTTACTATAAACTGAAATGGATGAAAGACAACATTATTTTCTAACACCATTTAGATTGTCTTCATTAAAATTATAACTGCAAGGCATAGATTAGTGGATTTCATTTGTTTTACAGCATGCACAAACTGTTAAACATTTTTAGGATTTATTAGCTTTGCTCACAATGATGTAAATGTGGATGAGAATGAGTTTTAGCTTCAGCTATATAGCTTATCTTGATAAATGCTGTAACCACACCATAACCTGGAGAACAGAACAATGCTCTTTTCCCACATGTGTATATTTAATACATTTTAAATGAAGAAACCTATATAATAATGGCAAATGTGCTCTTAGCAGTAGGCAGTATTTCTATAAGACGTTTAATTAAAGTGGTCTGTCACTTGACTTGGGTAAATACAATTCCAGAAATGACTATCCAATCCCCACAAGGTAGACAATGGTCTTCTGGGAATACATGCACCATCCCAGCTACTGCCATTGAGATGAATAAGTCATTCTAGGTATTACAGAAATTCTTATTGAAACTCTGAATACTGTGGTCCAGGTGGGTGTCATTTGTTCACTCTTTCAAGGCAATAACTTTCTCTCTCTAGCAACTAATCAATGCCAAGAAATAAAGCAGATTAAAAAATATTTAGTTCTTAGAGACATACGATTCATTTTAAATCCAAAGGTCAAATAATGAAAAGACTTCATTAAAAGACTTCAGGTCTGAGAATATTGGAATGAGAAAATCAATAGATCACATGGTGGGGCAATAAGATGTGTCTGGTTGTGTGTGTCTGTCATTTAAACCTGCATTGACCGGATTCTCACTCACATTTGGCTCAAGTTTTAGTAAAGCTCAGGGGGTCATGTTTTCCATCCGCGCTACAGTAGCAGTTTTGTGGATGAAAGGCATCAGTGTCCTTGTGGGTGTTGTAACTGCTTTTGATGTGGAAGTTCAACACCGGAAATCCTCATCACTTCCAGTATGAACAGACAGGTGGCCTAATTGCTTTGGCAGTGACACCATCATTGGAAACTCACTCAAAATGTGTATGTACTCAAACTGGCCTAATATGACGCTTGTTTTAAAATGCCTGTGACAGAATCCCCTCACAAAGCACCAGTGTCCAGCTGTGCTGCAAGAATACATCAGTAGATAGTCAGTCTGATGCGAGGGGTCAGCAGTCCCCTGTCAGCGTTTAATGTGCTGTTAGCAGAGCAGAAGTGGAGCAAGGATACAAATGGAACTGCAGGCAAACTGCATCACACTGATCAAAGGAGTGACATGCTTTTGTTATACCAAGTTCTTAAACGAGTTGAAAACATCATTATGTCTCATTAAATTAAAATCCATGCGCAACTGTGTAAAATGCTTAAAACTTGACGTCATACGCGTCATTAGATCATCTAGGAGAATCGACCGCAGCGCCGCTGGATGAGAAACATGATGTCCCTTGCTGCCCATTTCTTTTATTTAGGATGGTTTTAATTTACAAAACAGTGGAAGTTGGCCTCGCTACGGTCCTTACCATAGTTTGCATCCACGTTTACAGTCTGGCTGTTTGCGTATATTCATCTGTTTAAAATGTTGTATTCAGAGTAGGATTAAATATTAGGTTCGGGAAAATATATATTTGTGGGCTCGTTCCAGAAGCCTTGACTTGATATTTTATCTACCAATTGCTATCAAAGCCTGTGAAGATGTACTGTATTGATTCAAGTTGAATAACATTTGTATAAAGCCAGCCAGTGTTTACTGTTATGTATGAACTATTTTGAAGTTACAGAATGTGATATGCATCTTAAATTCTTTCAGCTAGTGTAATAAGTGACATGAGTCTATTCCATGAGAAGTAATTGAAACTACTTGGTGAGCCTATTGAATGATGGTTTGAAATTATTTGATTGTGTGGACATAAAATATAAGCTGTTTACTGTTGCTGTTATTTTTTTTGTAGCTCCCTCTGGAGTGCGGTTTGCCCACACAGACATAAAGATCTCTGATTTCTGACTACCGCAGACCTGAAGTTGTTGAACCTAAGAAGTCCTCGCAAGACAACGACGAAAGCCGACAGCCTTCTCTTATCTGATCACTGGTTCCACAGCTGTGGTTGGAGTCTATATAGTTAAGACGGTGGTCACAGTTGTCTCGTCTGAGTGCCTCGGCTGATGTACTGGCCCTGTCCAAGATTGAAATCAAGCTATCAGAAATCCCTGAGGGTAAAAGCATGACCTTTTAAATGTAGAGGGAAGCCCCTGTTTGTCCAACACCGAACGGAAAAGGATCGCAATGGAATCTAATGTTCAGCTGTCTGAGACCGTTAGACACACACAGACCGTGTTTTGAACCAGTCCTGGGTTATAGTCATCGGTGTGTGCACCCATCTGGGCTGCGTTCCCATCGCTAATGCTGGTGACTACGGTGGCATTACGGATTACTGCCCTTGCCACGGCTCTCATTACGACGCATCCGGTCGCATCAGAAAAGGTCCAGGTCCAATCTGGAGGTGCCGTACTACAAGTTTCCAGATGAAGATACAGTGATTGTAGGATAAAGGACTGACACGCGACTAATTCTTTTGAACACTGAAGCAAGATGGACAGATCAGAAGAACAAGTTAACACATTAGGACACATTAACTATATTGACTGTGTGGGTGACAATGATTAATTGTAAGTAATAATGTTTTATCTGAAAGTCTGTCAGACTCAGTTTTCAGTTTCAGCATAAACATCTGTGTTTAACATCTGTGCATGCTATTTCCATAAGGAACAAATGACCCAACTCGTATGAAGAATTCAAATATGAACTTTATAAACAGCAGAAAGTTTGTTGCAACTGTTGCAATGTTTGTACTGTTGTAGGTAAAGACAGTTAGTAGAACTTAAGCAATGAACTTGAGGTTTTTTTTTTCCTTTTGGTCACAGGTACTGGCACAACATGAATACAGCTTAGATTCAGAGCAAGTCAAGTACAGTGAATGTGAAATCGGATGAGAACATTATGCTCTTATAAAGATCTGTATATAAATGAAAAGATACATGTCAACTGAATAAAACATTCACTCACTATTTGATGTTTTTGAGGGTGTATATATAAGAAGTGCTTTAAAGGTCTGTATCAATCAAAATATCAATACACCTTTTGTCAGAGCATATTCCATTAAAATATACATATCGCTACTATGTTGGAGTTATGGCTTTGACTTGTCAGTGCACTATTTTGTCTGGCATTTCTGTGCTTCACTGAGTAAAACCAGCTTTGAATGGAAGTACTTGATGTGTCTTGTGCTACAGAGGGAGAAGAGGTATGCTTGAGTGTTCTCAGTCTCATTAATAAAGGTTCTATGAGATGAACACAGCAGAGGATACATTGGTGGTCATTTGCTGGTGACAATAGTTAAATTAACTGTATGAAGCCTGTTTTACAACCACTTGTTATATAAGGTGTGTGTGTGTGTGTGTGTGTGTGTTTAATGGGTTTAATGTAACCAACTGAACCAACTGGTATAATGTAAAAGCTAAGAATTAACTGAAAAGTAAAGTGGTATGACGTTTGAATTTAGAAAATGTAAACATGGGTTTACACTATACATTTTACAAAACATTTCACAACCCAGCCACGTCTAACAACAATGTCCAGGAATCTAGAATGATATGATATGATATGAGAAGAATGATAACTTTTTAAACATTTTAATGCATTGAATGCTTTTTCTTTGGCACCAGTGGACACAAGTATCTGCAACTTTTGACATGCAACCTGCTCAGCCCAGAGCTCTTAACTCTATGCCAGGTTTGCCTGCCAGCAGCTTTGGCAGACATACAGGCCTGTGTGATAAAATGATAATATTACAGGGAATGTCAGCATACCAATGTGTATCATTTATAAATCATGGTGATTCCTGGCCCTAACATACATGTTCAGATCCACAGTTATCTTTATCCACTGGGATAATTTCTGGCACAAATTCTCTGTAAAGCAAATCACTACCATTCTTCAAACTCTTCAAACAAAGCTTCTGAGGGGCCATATTTTTCTGTCTGCCAGTCAGAATGACAAAAATTAATATGGCTTTTTTGACAGATGACTGTTCAGTTTGATACAGGGACTTTAAATTAGTGATTCTACTCTGGTACTGTATAATATAACAGGGCAAAATACATGGATAAAATTTAGGAAGACCAAATTATGGTACTCAATACTCATCACTCTACTGTTTTGTCATTTTCATAGAGGGCAAATGAGAGGTGGAATGAGAAATCCAAGACTATTAGATTTTACGTTGTTCACTGATTTACTCTGTGCATCTGATGTGTTACAGTAATGTAATGATCCTACATTTGTCTCCAGGGTGATCAGATTAGGATAAAAGATTTATTAGGCTCCCATAATTCATTTGAATTTGTTTTGCATAAATTAACATTGAGTTTATTTTCTGTATTAGGATAGGCTGCTAATACAATATCATTAAATCTGTCTATTCATCTTTTCCATTAAGTTCATTTTTAGTGAACCAAATATGTCAACCACTTAAGCCTGTCTTATTTTGCTTTAAAATTATGCTTAACATGATTAAATCTTACAAATACACAATTTACAGCATACACTGTTATTAGACATTGACCACTGAACATGCTAGAAAAATGTATTACTAATCATGAATATACATTCTTAATTTTAATATGTAAACAAGAACAACATTCCTATTTATATTTAATTAATAAAGATCCTATTATATCCAGCTTGAGACGATTTACTGCACGAGACTGTGTGTGTGTTCCAATGATGAGCTTTAAAAGCAGAAACGTGGTATATTGTTCCAGCATGCCTCCCCTGTGCTGTGAGCATGAGAGTGAATGGGTGGAAATGAGACGTGACAGAAATTGTCATCATTAGGGGAAATTGATCTGCTTTCATACTATGGTGCAAAGCTGCTTGCAGCTGCAGCTTTGAAAGCCCCCTGGAAAGCGCCCTCCGTGTGTGGGCCGTGCTACATACCCACATGAGTGGCGTGTGCCAAGAACGGAGCTTCAATGACTCTTCACTCCTGAGACGTGTGTGACTAGGGAATAATAAACTGTAATGAGAGTCTCTTTTTACCTTTTGTGTGCCAGGAGTTTTTGTGTTCTTACAAGCAGGCATTGATCTACAGGCTGGGCTGTGAAGAGCTTCATTAATCCTGTCAGTCATTCTCAGAGTCATTCTCTGGACAAGACTAGGAAGGAGGAAAACACTGCCCTGGGTCAGTCTCAGGGCCACACCCAGGTTTGAGGTTTCACTATCAAATTGTGCTTTGGACAGACACCCCATATTTGGCTTTCTTCACCAGAATTTTGTGACCTTCCCCTTTAACTTACACTTCCACCTCCCCCTTGGCTAGACAATGTGTGTCCACTAACACCAGTCCACAGTGTTCTGAGTGATAGAGACGAGACCCTCAGCAGGACTCTTAATCCAGTTTACATCAGCGTAATTAACACCTGTGAACTCACAGTTGGCATATCCAATTAGCTGTCTTTCCCTTTCTGCCTCACTATTAGGTTTTCCCTCCTCCTACTGGGCTGTTTAACAACTGAATCAGTACTTAAAGTTCCAGATATAATCTACTTGAATATAGATGCAAGAATGTTAGCAGGAAGCATTGTGCCAGACCAATTTGTGTTTGCCAAAAGCCTGGCTAGGGCCTGTGATAAATTATTTTACAAAGTTCAGAGTCTATGACCATATGTGTGTGTAATATGATGGCTCATTGGAGGGGATCATGTCACACTGAGTAAAGTTTAAATAAAGTATAAATCTCACTACTGAGGAGTTTTGCAAGTGTTTTTATAAAAGTTCAACTTTCTCTAGACTGCTTTTTCTACAATGGTCATTTATATGACCAATGGTCAACGTACTAATTATACTGCTTTCACCAAAACAACATCTCTATGCCTGTCAAGACCATTAAGTGTTTGTTATTAAACACCAAATCAACTTCAATTGACAGAGAAAAACATCCATCAGACAGAGAATGGAAGATGAATGGCTTGGCATATTGGAAAGATTTGGGTTTGACGAAAGCAAATGTGAGCAGTTGGCAGATGGATGAATGAGGCCAAGGGGCTCAAACATCTGCTGGTGCTACAATAATGATGGGAGACTGAAATATCTCTGTCTGTATGGAGGCTGGCAGGACCAATCTGGTTTCTATGATTCACAGAAGGCAGACAGATTTATCACAGAGTGTGGCCGCCTGCTTGGGCGAGCCAGTTTGTTTAATTGATCATATAGACAAAGCAAAGAGCTTCATGCAGTTAAAGCTGTTTCTGTTCTATTAAACATGCAGGTCAGGACAGTGTAGTTACTCTGGTTTTCATTTTTCAGACTAATATGAAAATGTGTAATTTATCTGCCTGCTGAGAAATTGTAGCAAATTTTAGGCATACTGGTAAACTGAAAGCAAACACTGAGACGCCAAAAGCTTTCATTGCTGACAGTTTCATTTATTAAATATTTGTTCTAACAAGCCTCAGAATACCATTATGCAAAAAATGCTACAGTGTATTTTTTTTTTGGTTTCTCTCTAAAAGGACAAATTTGACTACAAACAGTCAATTAAAAATGTGAGGGCCAAAGGTTGTGAGAATTAATATCAAAACAAACAAGTCAGATTTGATAATCCTTATCTTAGAAATAAGAGTACTTGTAAGAATACTATTTCATTTATTTTAGGGATAATAAAAGACATTTAATCATTCTCAACATTAGTCTTAAAACTTAAAACAGAGCCACATTTTATTATGTGATTTAATGAGCATAAATATTTGAGATGTTTCAGACTGAATTTTGAAATAATGACAGATCTACACATGAAATGTCTGTGCTACCTGACAGATCACAGAAATGGCATCAAATTGAAGCAAATGTTTTTTTTTTAAAACAAACACAGAAATAACTTCAGAATAAAACATTTATCAAGTGTCTTTCTGAACTCCTAGCAACAAACGATTAATGGTTGTCATTGGGAAGATGAAATACATGTTACTGACGTGCAATATCTTAAGTCTAATACAGCCTCGGTATCTTTTTAATAAGAGACCACTGGGGTGAATTTAGGGGGTTTGGTGATGTAATTACATTTTGGTGATGTACCAAGCATACTTTTCATCTGCTGCTAAATGTTACATAATAAACTCACCATCTGCCATTTAGCTGTGAAATATGGTTCTTGTGTACAGAGATACACTGGAACAAAGCTTATTAAATACAGATTTGTACTGGTAAATCAAAAAAGCCACGTGTTGAACGTTGTTATTTTAATAAGGATAAAGGCTGATTTGAAAAGTGTGTACATCTATTAATATTCTCTGATACAGCTGTGCATTTATTTTATTACCAAAGTATAAAGATGGCGAGTGCTGTTACAGATATGAAGGAATAATAACAATATCAGTCATGTAACTGAATTAAACATTAAGTTGATTACATATACAGTCTGATGCAACCAATAGGCAGCAGAGTAATCCTTAAAATGCAAAAGAGGCTGTTCATCAGGGGACAGATCACAGTCCTGCGTTTCAGCTCATCTCTCCAGAGGACAATGATCGGTAACCTCTTTGTGCCCATTATAAAGCAAAGGCAACAAATGATTACTGAATGTACTGGTCTTCCTTTATACCAATGAGCCACTGCTTCTTATACTGCATGTATAAGCAATGGAGATACGCTCAAGTATCTAAAGGGGTTCATCTGTAGTTTTGTATGTGGTTCAGTTAAAGGATTAGCTGGATTTGTTATTCCAAAACCTAACTAGAAATGTTTTCCTTAAAATGACAAAGCAGGCAAGTCCTTCAAGCTTCAAAAACAGTGCACACATTATAAATGTATACAACAATATATTTTTATGCGTTTGGTATACGCTTTAATTTAAAGTGACTACATTTAAGCTTACATATTTGAGTATATACATTCTTTGGGAATCCAGCCTATGGCATTGCTAGATATTGCTACAGTCATGCTGTCTGCTATAAAGTTCTCTGAAGCTATACAATAGCTTGGTGTAGAGAACAAGCTGAAATTTAGGTTATTAGCTGTTTATGTCAAAAACACAACTAACATGAGTTTATATAATATTTTCTTATTCTGCATGCAGCATCACTGTCATTTATTTTCTTTCCCTTCAGCAGATGTTGGACATGCTGTGTCATTTTGTACACAGAAGGGATTGTCTGAAGAATGGGTACCACAAAAATCTGGCACAGTGGTCCCTCAGAGCCATCTGCCATAGTGTTTCCTTTCCTGCGCCTTTTACTCAGACGCCTTCAGATACACAATAACATTTTCTTTAACAGTGACTTAACATGAAGAGGATACATGACAAATCATCCACTATCTGAAAGCTGCTATTCTGTACTGACAGCAATCCCCATAGACCCTTTTTCTCTCTCCAGAGTGACACTCTGTGTTTCACCATCAGGAGCAGTGACACTGAGCAGCAGCCATGAGTCAGAGATTAACCAGCCGTATCTTATGCACTACATTACATTACAAGCCTATACACAAGGATGAATGTGTAACTGAATGTAGATCATTAATATAAAGAATAGATGCTTGAAAATGTGCCAAGCCATTAACATCTCAATTTTCACTGGATGATTTCAACTGCATGAAACTATCACTCTGTTTTCTTGAATGTGTGTATGCCGTTGACTTATGTAAGGATATGACATGGTGTATGAGTGTTTATTAGAGTCTAGCTTCTGTGGTTATTTGTCATGACATTCACCTGACCTGCATGTTTTTGGACATCCCATAACAAACGCATAACTCCCATAACAGTCTAATTTTTCAAAGGTAAAACACTTTAAATGTGATCACATTTGTGAACTATCCACTTTCTATATGAACATTTTAGCAAACACAGCTGTATTTAATGAAGAATTTATTCAGCAACTAGTCACCTCTGCAAACTGGACCAAAATGTGTCATCTTGCATCTGATTGGCCAAGCAAGTATAATTTGTTGAATCTTCAATGTCTGCACCACATTAAATTAACAAATGGGCTGAGATGTCATGAGTAGGGAATTATTTTAATTTTGCTATTTGAACATAATGTTGTACTGGCAGAGGAGAAACTATTCTCCTATAGTTGATAATTGCTTTAGCCCTGCAGATAACAAGAACTATTTTCTCCATAATGATACAAACAGCCGAAGGTGTTTGTTTCCTTCAGTCCTGTCCCTGAAAGCAATTCTGTAGTTTTGGAAATGTTTCATTATTAAAATGGAAGCTAAAAGCAGTCTGCAGTGCTGAACCAATGCATAATGTGTCAATCAATAATCCATAGCTTAGTGAGCTACCACCAAAACATTTTGTTGTATTAACATGTATTTATAAATGTCACTTGGTCACCTGTTACTGAGTTACTGTTGAAATTATTGCTTGTTTCTCAATATACTGTGCAGGTTGTGCTAACATTTATAAATAGCGACAGCAAGTTGAGTTTTGGCCTCTTACAGTCATGGCAAATAACTGATTAAATCTTTTCTGTGAGAAAATCAATAGGACACTTGTTTGGGGACATTTGGAAAGGTGACTGCACCAGAATTATTATTGCTATTATTTATGTGGTTGTTAGCCTGTTCTCCTTTATAAAATTGTTTTTTTTATCATTCCTACTGTGTCTATAAGAAAACCACAACTCACACACCTCAAATAAGCAAAAGCATGGGGGTAAACTTGACCTAAAACAACTGTAGTGGGCATACACTGGCCAATCATAACCCATGTGTGCCCCTGAGCAAAGTTCCCTCAAGGCAGGTTAGTCCACAACTCTGTTGCCTCTTGGCAGCACCCTCAGGCACCCCAGCTACAATATCTCCATACTGCTAAAACAGTCAATTTGAGATGTCCAAGTTTACAATTCAATAACATTTCAAGTCCCTTATTTTTCACAACTGGCATTATACATTTTTGTTTCTCATGTACTAATTTGCTAATGTGCTTGCTTGCATTTGGCTAAAAGGTTGGACTTCCTCATTATGCCAGGATGTCAAAGCTAAAATAAGCTGACTTACTGACATAAAATGAGACATTTTCCTGTCAATCATTGTATATTTGCGTTTCAGCTTTTATTTGCTAAATAAAAATATCAAACCATTTAATAGAAAAACTGCATTTAAGACATTTGTATGCCAGAGACTAGCTTCACATTTCATGTGAAAAATACCTGATCATGTTGCTTTCCTGTATGTACTTTAGTGATCAAGATGTCATCCAATTTACAGCAGTTCAATACTCCACTACGTGTGTGATCAACCTGCAGTTCAGCTATTCCTTTAGATTTCAAAAGGTTAGTTTAATCACATGCCAGAATCCTGAAATCAGTCTTATTAGTAAAATAAACATGCAGTGAAACCCAAGTTTTCTGGATATGCTATTACTTCATGTCCGTCTCACTTTGTGGGAAGTAGGTAATCTTGCAAACAAAAACTGTTTTGTTGGTTTCTCAAAGCCTAACGCATGTGTGCTTATCCTTTAATTTTATTTTCATGCCTTTCACAAAAAGATTTTGTTGCAAACCACTACAAATATAATAGTAACTCCTCCATAGACCAAAAACTGTGAGCATAAGATCTGGCTCAGGTTAAGAGTCACATGACATCATTGCTCTCTCTGTTGATCTGAGAGAGAATCATTTCAGTCTGTGTTTTGTGACTGAACAAGACAGGCTAATCGGTAAATGTGCTTTTAACAGCCAGATTTATTTCTGATTAGCTATTTTTGACCTCTGGGCAGATTTCAGCAAATTCCTCCCTTAGGTACCGAAGACAAGCCTCTCATTAATCTGTGTGACAAGGTGTTACGAAAGTGGGTACAGATGCCTTGTCTGATCTGAGCCGAGTTCAGAAGCCATGTCAAATTCTCTGTCTGGCCTCTCCAAAGCAAACATAATGATTGTAGCTGGAGTCTAAAAGCCTTTTGACAGCTGCATTGCATAGTATTGCATTTTATACTCTCTGCAGACATGTTCTTTTATCTGCCCACACTTTTTTGAGATTTAAACCAGGCCCTTTACAATGTGGTTAGAGGCAGAACACGAGATTTACAATCCAAGAGACCCATAAAATTAACTTTATTACTCTGTATTCAATCCAAAACATTATAAACAGTGATCTTGTATTATTACACTTTTTTTTTAAACTGCCTCTGCTATAAATTGTCTGGCCATGCACATAGCATGTATTGATGGGTCACTGGTTTGATAACTGACAATTCACATTCCCAAAATGTTGCTAGATAATTATTTATTTATATGACATGAACCACCGCACCAGTCCTGTTTTTCCCCATTGTTGTTCCTGGTCACCAAGTTTAATATTAGCCTGTTTAAGCATTTTAGAAGTTGTCTCAACAGGATCGACTTTTAACGAAAGGGGTGCTTAAATCTCACTTCTGATGTTTGTTAAGGGCTGAAAAAGACAGATGTCTTTATTAACGGATGTAAATGAAATCTGCAGCACAAAGCCTCAGACCCAACTGCATTGTGACATCATTAAGACAGGTGCAGAAAAACACAGAACCATGTGAAGTAAACAAACAGCTGTAACAGACTTTAAGCTCCTCTGTTGTCGGCAGCTTCTCATCGGTGGGTCATCAACAGGGGAACCAGAGCTGTTAGAAGAATCACTGCACAGCAGACCTCCTGCTTGCCCCCTTAATCTCACTGAGGTGAAAAGCGATAACAGAGAATGGAGCAATTAGATGAAACAAACATCTGTTGATTACAACAGTGAGGACAATTTATTTAACCTAGAGAACACTGGTGCACTTGTTAATGACTGATCAAAGATGAAACAAACAGTGCTTGGAGTTTGTTCCCTGTTACAGTAACACTGATGTTCAAGGGTATAACACTTATAGTTAAAACTGACTGAAATGTTTCTGCATGCATGCCAATCAATCAGGGATGTCATCTAGTTAATTCAGTCACAGGGGTTGGCAAATGGCAGAATCCTGATGAGGTGAGAGCATAAAAGGAAAAACAGTCAAACCAGTGATTTTTGAATGTTATAGTTCAAAGGTTAATTAATTGGATAAAATGAGGTGGATACACCAGTAGGCTTTTTTTGGGGGTGCTGCAAATTTTGCACAGCACAGAGCTGGCACTGCCAGTCAGGGTGGCACTGAAAGCATTTGGCTCTCACACACAGGCCTTTCCATCCCTTGGCCTCTTTCAGAAATATTCTAATTAAATTCACATTCCCTTTTCTGTACACATTTGTCAAAGAAGAATGGCTGTATATGAATGAAAGAGGAAAGAAAGCAAATCAAAAGAAACTTGGATCAGTGTCCCTTTGCTCTGAAGGCAGACGGTCTCAGCAGGAGGATATGAAAACATGGTTAAAACAGAGTAACTGAAATCTAAGACAACCTCTGCATGTGTTGCTTCTGTGACATTATTCTGCTGCATTTTGATATGCCCAGGAAAATGAGCAAAAATGGAAAAGGCCGCATCTGTGCTAGGCTTTTCTTTTCAGTCAAATGTATCTTTTAAACATTGAAAACAGTAACATTATTAGGAACCATCGCTATGCATTTGCTTGGAAATCAGTGACAGCAGGTCACATTTTAAAGCTGAAATAGATTTATGAAATGCAGCCTGATGTTTCAAAACCAGATCAGTTCAACTGCTGTGCATTGTGGGAGGAAAAGATGGATGGATGGATATTTAGTGCTATAGAATCTTTTTTTGATGGCTGAGGCAGTTCATGACAGTCTGCCCAACATGCTGTCTGTGAGTTATATTAAACTCCCTGTCCTCTGATCTGCTCCCCAGCACAATACACAGAYACATYCTTGTTCTACTATATATTACTATACCCATATGTACTAGAACCAGTTGTTTGTCAGTATTTTCTTTCTATATTACAAAAGCCTTTTTATTCTAAGATTTAACTAATTATTTTACCTGTAATATGTGTCTGTCAACATTTAAACAACAGTTCATTTTACATTTATTTTAAATCAGCTCTTTGTTTATTCATGCTCAGTGACAGTTCGTCAGTGGAGCAAAGAGACTTTGTCATGTTTGTTCAATGCAGTGTTCCAGGCTTCTAATCTGTCAGAGAGAAGCACATCTCTGTTCTGTTGTTTTGAAAAAACAGATCAATAACAATGTTTCTTCAAAAGACCTGTCTGATTAGAACAGCCTGTAGGCACAACTTCAGACTAGAAGCTCACAATGCTGTCATGAGAAAATGAATAAAGTGATGTTTTTGGAAATGTGTCTGACCTGCATGTGTTAAACTCACTGGAGTTGGTATTTTTTGTATTCCTAAAATTTCTTGGTATATACCATTTTTCTTGTTATATTAGAGAGCTTGTTACAGACACCTCAGTTGTGTACCACTGAAATATCTGATCATACAACAGTGTGAAAACCATTTGAATTGTAACAAGATGAAATGTGCTCTCTCCCCCATACTAAAACCAATTACACACACACACACACACACACACACTTGTGGCTGAACATTGATAATGCAGTCATAAATGGGCAATTGTTTGATTCTTGAAGACAATTTCAAATGGCTGTGAGGGTCTGAAATGTATTTAGTTGTCGATATTTGCATAAATTTAAATACAAGATGCTGCATCTTGTATTTAATTTGCTTGCATTGCAAATTGTGAACCCTCTTACTAATGAGGACCAAAATCTATCCAATATGAAACGGTAGAATATTACATATTTATCATTACATTGCTTGTGACTCTGGCTGGTCATTAGTCTTACATAAAGAATCTGAGTGCAATGACTAACCACCCTGTTAGTCATTTAAATGCATGTAATAAAACAGAATAAATAATGAATGCTAATTAGAAGAACTTCAACATCTGTCTGAAGAAATGTTTTGATCTCTCAATGGCAGAACAGATGAGATCGGTCAGCATAATATGCCCACAGCCTCATTTTGGGTAAAACAACATGCTAAAATAGCTACTTTTACCTAGCATTTATGAGCAATGGTGAATGTTATCAACAGGTTAACATGGATGCAGTCATGAGAGAGACCTGCCGGAACGCTAAAACAAACAGTCATTGTGGATTTGTTCAGGTTTGTTCTTCCATTTGCTTGCCTCTTATTCACTAAAACTACCATTCACTTTTCCTACTGCTTGCCCAAAGCTGATGCATTAATGTACCACCACAAAAAGACCATTTCTTTCTCTGCACTGAAATACTATTGTGCTCCTGAGCAATAATGGTCTATATAAGCCTGTGTCTCTTATTGTAGGAATACCTTATATTATCACTGGCTGCTGTATTTGATTTCTCTAATGGATCAGCCTTGCAGTTTCTGAGCGCCGGAAGCCAGTGAGGAAAAAGTTTCAGAGTAATTGGAAATGTAAAAAGTCTAAAACTGTCATTGTCATTCAGATCTGTGAAGGTTGAATAGCAACGATTGGGCTGCAGAAATGAACAAAAACGTTCATCCCTTAAATGCAGCAAAAACACTTTTTCTGTGGTGATTAAATTGATAAGCAGAAAGATTAATGTTAGGAATGAAAAGGTATTTTAAAAGCATAAGTCACTGAATCAGGGCAAAACAAACCGTTTTTCTCATCACAAAACAGCCGTTTTCTCAACATCTGCTGATTCCATGAGGCTTATACCACCTATTTCTCATCATTGTTTGTATCAGTACATCAGTGTAAAGGGCAACATATAATTGTCATTGATTACAATAAAACTACTGCCAGACTATTTAGATATCAACACAAATGCTTTACTGTATATAAATGTGTTTTTTGTGCTTAAGCATTTATTAAGCAATGTTTTACCTCAACAATTAATTCATCTAATTTTTTTACATTGTCTAATGTACGTCAAAACTAGCATATGTGGAAAGTATAGGAGGCTTGTGTGAAACTTATTTTGCTTATTTTAATGGCGTACAGACTCAATTACTAAGTCAAAAACGTATTATTGTTAAAAACTTGTGTACGTTAAAGTGGACATTTTTTTTTAGAACTGTTAAGATCTAAACATGAAATGTCAGATTTATTTTGGTTAAATTACATTGAACAAGAACTCTTTAATTATTTAATTATACTTCATTTTCCACTCAAAAACCTGCAGTACCAACAGTCACGCAACAGTCAGGGGACGCATGGAGCTAATAGGTGTATCTTAGTTAGAAGAGTGAGAAAAAAAAACAGCCACAACTGGAAAAATGGAGTCAATGTAGATATTCAATGCAGAAAAGCATAACAGGGAGTTTAATGGAATCCTTTGTAATGAGGTCTTTTGTTTTAATGCGATGTAGAAACCCAATTACAATATCAATGCAAAATATGGCTATGATTTAATTGACAAAATAAGTTACAATAGAGTGTGAAAATGACACATCCAAGGCTGAAAAACATACCGTCACACTATAGCTGAGTTTAAAGTGAGACTTTTGAATGTGTGGTTTGTATATCTAGCCAGTGATGCTGCTATGCTCTGAATGTGCCAGCTGATGAATAGTGCAGCAAAGGCTGTCATTTGCCAGTATTGATATGCTTTGTGTTCATCTATCAAAGTGTTTTTACAAAACTTGGCAAAGCTGCCAATCAGATACTGGATGTGATGTCATAACTATTCACAGTCTACTAGTATGCTTTTCTGTGGCTTGTTTGTTCAATGTCTACACACAGTAATAAAAACAATTAAAAAATGTATCCATTCACAACAAAAATGGACTTTTGTGGGGATCAACTTCTGAAAGACATGCAGAGGAAAACTAATGAACGTCTTTTAATGGATCAAATACCTCCGCAAGTGAGACATGATGCGGGTCATTTAGATGAAAGGACAAGTGAGATATTAAGTCTCACAGTGGTGATGTTATAGCCTGAGATCACAGAGGTGAGTGATGAGTGCATTGTTTTCTCACTTACTCTAACGTGTCACCATCGATTCAGATAATGGCCAACCTCCCCGCTGTCTTTGAAATTATATTAAGCACTCAAATGCCCTGAGACATGTCTGCGCTCATTTCAAGGTTATACCTGCTGGACAGTGCACAGGCCATTACACACACACTTTTACATGCACCCGGACAAAAACACTCATGTGATGTGATCTGATTAAAGGTCAGGTTCTTCTTGGGGGAAAATTAGACCTACAAGATGTTTATAGTCCCAGTTGCTTCCACCCCACAGTCTCTGACAAATCCAGTCACTGTAAGAGGACACTATTATAACAACCTGGAAAATGAAAGTGTTGGTTTCACACCCAGAGTGACTACTAAATAATTCTACAAATTACGTTCTGCAGAACACAAAATGTCTATATGAAAATGTGCCTCAATACTACGTGTGCAGCCGTAAAAAAAAGAAAGGATTTCAAATTATTGCATCAACCCTGATTCACTGCCACTTACAAATGATAAATTGCAAAACTAGTTTTTATGTATTGATGATTGTGTCAACAGGAAAGACTTGGAGCAAAACCAATGGCTATTAAAGAGGCGATACACAGGAGGGATGTCTTGTTTATCAGAATGCCTTATGACATATGGTTGGTTATTAATGACCAATGTTGTCATGGAGATGTCACAGCAACAGGTCTCTTGAGAGCTTTTGTCAACAAACAGAATAATG
>JBAJNP010001255.1:0-65478 GCA_036877545.1 Yasuhikotakia modesta
GTGGGGCAGTTTAGTTAAATTTAACTAGAGGATCTTACAGCTGAGGGTCAATGATAAAATACAATAACAAATTTACTTCAAAAACTTTGATGACTTTTCCAGACAACATTGACTTAAAAGAAACACACATTACTCAAGTATGCAAACCTGAAGACGCACTGCAAGTGTTAAGTTTGTGTTAACAAACCTTACTGCTCAAAGGGAAAACATTTAAGCACTTGAGGGTCACACACATGCATAACATGTCTTGGACCAAAATTATCATTTCCAGGATTAACTGTCTGTAAAAAGCACCCAATTTTCCTCTGCAATGCCCTTTTCTCCTCACGGTAAACAGCAGTCTAATCATTCTTTCTTTCTCCATCTCGCTGAGGGCAGTTTGTGGCGTTCGAGCGGTCAGCACCTTTAAAACACACCACAGCTGATATGATTCATGTCTCTCCTGAGGGTTTCACAGAGCAACGCCTCGCTTTTTCACCATCACAGGGGGCGGGCGTCGCTCGCAACCCGTCCTCGCCTCCACCAATAGGAGCGCAAGGCCTTCTCCAGGTGCCGCTATCACGCAGCAGAAACTTCTCCCTTCCACCCGAGAGTCTGACTAATGCTCCAATCAAAGCTGAGGTAGAGGAGAGAGATTACGAGGAAGATGTGATCAAAGCACGCTGGGAGCTCTCAGTGGCAGACTGGGTAAAAGCAGATTTACCTGTTTATTTGTTTACTCTGATCCCTGCTGGAGATTTAATGTGCTCCGGAGTTTAAATCTAGAGCGGCAGGATAATGGGGTGGCGGGTTTGCGCAGCCCCCGGCCGGGACGGGCAGGTACGTGTGTCGGGTTTATGGTGGAGAGAAGCAAAGACATGCAGAAGAGTGTGAAGCTTAGTGCAGATAACAGAACCATAGTGGGTTTGCAACACGGTCGAGCCTCTGCTCAAAGTATTACACCACAGCGTGCATGTGAAGCGTGGCTTTCAGAGAGGATATTGTACACAAATTCGGAGCATGAATGTTGCGTGCACATTATGATGCATTAACTGCAACAGAAAAATCTCTTAAATACCACAAATGTGCTGCAAGATGTATTTTCCTACTATAAGATTTTCTATAATGTCTTGTTCTATAATGTCTCTGTCTTGTTCTATAATGCCACATGTTTCAGAGAAGTAACCAAAACACGGTATATTGAGTGACTTCAAATGATCTTATTTCAGGAGGGTTTAGATTAAATGTGTGAGTGCGTGAGATGCAGAGTTAGAAGTCAATTGCTCAGAACTACACCTGAAACTTAATTGAAACTTACTAGTTGATATTCAACTGGCACTCATTGACTGAAACTCAATTGGCACTTATTTGTTGAAACTCAAATGGCTTCGGTGGAGGTAGAGCATTTATTGTGTTTCTGGAATGATGAATGTCCACTGATCAACATGCACTATAAAATAAAAAACTGTTATTATGAAAGTAAACAAGGAAATCTGATTTCTTGTTGACACAACTCATAGATGTCTCACTGCATCTTAAACACACACACACACACACACACACACACACACACACACACACACACACACAGGAAGTGAGCGGTCAGTGTCTCTCCTCTCTGCATGAAACATGCAGATCTTCATGACATGAAGTGGATGAAATCAGAGACTGTAAATCATGCTTAATGATGCCTGCGGGCGGTAGCCTTAGGGGAAGGCCTAACACACACACACACTCAAACACATACACACACACCCACACACTAAAACACCAAATATGTCTATCATCCAGATACACATGCAGGAACAAAGTCTCATTGACATAAACACTCTCTCGCTCTCTCTCACACACACACACACACTAAAACATCAAATATGTGTATCATCTAGATATACATGTATGCACAAATTCTCATTGACATAAACTCTCTCTCACATACACTCTCTCTTTCACACACACACACACACACACACACATTCTCACGCCCAAAGACAGTGAGATGAAAAGAAACTCTTGCACTTGTAAAACAAACCATCCTCGACCACCTTTCAACCCTATACGATCAAGGCCATGAATCTGTTCATCTGTAGTGATCTGAATCAATCTTTTTTGCATATGTAACGTATAATCCAACTGACGGCTTCAAAAATTCACTTCATTAGTAAATCCTACCAATTATTCCTCCTAATTAGGGACTGCAGAGCTTTACGGCTGCATGAATAAAGCGCCGCTGCCGTCATCAACTCAGACTCCCGCAAGTCCAACAGCTTAAATCATTCAATGAGGGAAATACGAGAACATCGGCTCGTATCACAGTGAGCGTGTAAGTCAGACGGAAGGAAAATGAGGAAAAAAGCTGCTGATTTTCCATCAGCTTTATCCCAGGAAGAGAGACGTGCTGCAGAGATCGTGGAAAGGCAAGAGATCAAGATGGAAGAGATCAGAAACCCCGGAGCCATCAAAGGGAAGCGGACGGATGCCTTTGGAGACGGGATATGGGTTGTCAAGCTCCGCCCCTTTTTAGGAGCCCTGCTTAAAGTTCATTTTCGTTGCACTTATTCTATTCTGATTTCTAGTTTTATTTGTTAGCACATAATCTATCTATCTATCTACACACACACATTTAAATTATCTGAACTAAGGAGGCCATAACAGAGTAGTTGTGGCCTAATGGTTAGAGAGTTGAAGAGCCTTAATGCTGGCAGAAAACACTGACATCATACTCATAATAACTAATATTTCTTTAGTTTTCAAGTCCTTTTAAACAACAAATATTCCCAATTAATTCCAACTGTGGCAGTAAATGGCTGCCCAGTGCTCCATATATGTGAGTGTGTGTTTGCTACTCACTACTTATTCTAGAGCGAATAATGTCCTTTCAGTTACACCTTTAAATGAAAACACTGTCACTGATTCATCATTGTGTAACTTTAAATCCACATCACTTTCTTAAATAGAGCACAACATATAAAGTTTGTCTCTATTCTTTACAAAGGAAGCAGATGGGAGCCGAAAATCATCTAGTTGTGTACAATGAAATTATTATGAAAGCTGTTCATACAACGCGTGTTGTGTAAAGTACAGAATTTTAAATTAATCGTTCGGTAAAAACTTACCTTGACTCTCAGAGTCAACTTGAATTCACATTTACTTTATGGAAAAGCAGTTTTTTAAAGATGTAAGAGGAAAAATGATACAGAGTGAACTTTCCCTTTAAAAACCGTCTTACAGAGAGAACAGAAATGCAAGAAAAAGCGAGAGAGATAAAAAGAAAGAGAGGAGGAAAAGATGGAAGTGCTTTTCTAATGGGCTGCCCAACCTCGTCTCTTAAGAGTGTGTGAGTTTGATTTACTTTGTCAGCGGACACTGTGGCACTAGATGGTTTACTGATCCACAATGTTCTCTCTGCCTCTCCCTCCATCTCTTCCTCTCTCCCTGGAATGTGGAGGCGAATGTAATCACAAAAATGTGTTTGATTAAATGGAGTGGATGCCCATGACAGTCGAGTCTGGAGACGGGCGGAGACAGACGAAGGGATGTAACCTCCACCAGAGCAGAAGAACTGCAGGCCGGGGAAATCACTCCTCTCCTTCAGAAAGCACCAGATTCTTTCTGCGGTTTCTCCCTCTGGAACGCATCACAACAATCTCTCCCACCACACTTCCTCAGCCCCTCCTTTCCCCTCATCTTCTCTCACTCGTTTTCAGCGCTCTCGACTGTCGTGTCTGCGCCGTTGCAGGAATTCTCGCTAGCAGCAGGGAGCGCGGAAAATCACAGGCTGTCGCCAAAGACTCATAAAGCGCAGCGTCAAACGAGGTCAGCAATTAATTACCTTAAATTAAAAAGCCCCTCAGCATGGGGATGGAAAAGACCCCTGTGCCTGTCGACAGCTCCATCAGAGGGAACTGACAGCGGGCTGGGAAAGGCCTTGCGGAGCCCATGTGGGGGTGAGGAACGAGACTGATTTGGAGAGATTGCAAGAACTGATTAATGAAACATGGCCGCTGCCTACTGAGAGAGAACGCTCTGATCTTGTCGACTAAACGTGGAGAAGCAAAATGTTAAGAGCAATGCTGACACTCAAAACATTCACAAATTCTCTTTCAAGACAGATTTTTTAAGATACTTGTTACACAAAACGTTGACAGTTATGGATTCGCTATATGTATCAAGTATGAGGTCAGTTACAACAACCGCAACGTACGTTTTGGACCCCTTTGGTCACTTAAAATGTACTCATTACTCAATTAACCAATCAAAAAACAGCAAGGGCTAAAATACCTCTAGAACTAAATCCTGGAACTAACCTAAACACAACTGTACACAGCCTGAACACTGAACACAGCCTTCCTGTTAGCTCAACTGGTTGAGCATTGCGTTAACACTGCAAAGGTTGTGGATTCGATCCCAGGGGAAGGCAAGTCCTGATAAAAAATGTGTACCTTGAATTCACTGTAAGTCACTTTGGATAAAAGCATCTGCCAAATGACTAAATGTAAATGTAAACAACTGTGTTAAAAAACCTCCATTGTGGCCTGTTTTGAAATCCGTGGTCTTACCAGAGGTCACCTGCGAGGCGCTAAGGGTCAGTGTGTTGACTGAGAGCGATACAGTTCTCACACATAAGTGCTGGAGTTTAATAGTGCCTAATTGAATCAGTCTGGAGACGCTGTCTGTGTGGAGACTGCTGGCTTTCAGGACCATGGACAGCCCCAGTGAGAACATTTAAGTCTGGCTGCATATTCATAAAGCTGAAAGGACAACTACATTTTCATTTACATTCATACGCTTGGCAGACGTTTATCTAAAGTGACTTACAGTGCATTTAAGGCACACATTTTATCAGTATGTGTGTTGCTGGGAATCGAAGCCACAACCTTTTGTGCTGCCAACGCACTGCTCTACCAGTTGAGCTACAGGGCAACACACACAAATGTATTTGAATTAAATGTAAATCTTATTTTACAGTGAAAAAAAGCATATTCATATTTTTAAAAATCTAAATATTTATATAAAAATCAAAAATATAATATATAAATAAACAAACCATATTTAGATGACAGGCCCACAAACTGCCCATAGTCCATGTACTGCCTGTCTGATGCATCTAGCAGACAAAGCTGGCGAGTCTCAACTCAAAACCCCTCATTTGTGAGGAAGATTTGAATTTTATACATCCAGCCTAATGTTGCAGTCAACCTATGTCAGATAACAAATGTCAAACTGAAGCACAATAAACAGCGATTGGTTGCTTTACCTGTCAGTCAGGTGATCTCTTCCTATCAAGCAGCCAATCACAAAGCTGCAAAGTAGACCAGACATTATGTCGATAATCAAAAGTCAGGTTGTGTCAGACTGCGTGCCCTCAGACCTATTAAAAGCAGTTACAATTAACAGGAAATGTTACTTAAACCACAGAGGCGTAAGGGCCAACAGAAAATTATAATTCATCAACAAATATAAATAAAAATATCTGTGATAAATCTCACACTCTATAATAACAGGATTAATGTAACAGCCAGTCGATACCTGGCATCAATATCACAGTTTGAGGGTTAAATTTTTATGACAGGACGGCAATTATTGAAAATTCTACGGGGTCTATAAATGTTGCTGCAATTTTCCCTCTGACCTTGAATCAGATGCCCAAGTCCTAATATATTCATTACTGCTCAGTCTAGCATGACATTATTTTCACACTTAAGCAGTTTTACCCCTAATGTTTGCCAGGATAATTTGTGAATGGCACATTATGAAATGTCTGTGTCTTTGAGGATCTTAAGAGCTCAGCACTGGCCTGATATTAATGTTTGTATGTTTTATCGTGTCACACACAGCTCACTTATACCTCCCATTCAGTCAAAGGTGTCGACTGCCAAGATTGTTAATTAAATCTTGGTTAAGCCTTGAATCGAGGGTCATTCTAGAAACTTCATTAGGAGTTATGAATATTAATTTTCCAATTTAAAACGTCATCCAACAAGCCTTTCACTCTTTAAACATGAATGAGAAAAAATATAGTGCATAATTAATCAATTAACTATTGATTTAGATAAATTAATGCAATGATGAAGAATTAATGGAAGTCAAAACTCTTCATCAATTCTTGTTGAAAAATTGCTGATGTTAAAGTTATTATACATGCACGATATTAGACAAACCTATTTGTTAAGGCCACACACACGCACGCATGCACGCACACACACACACACACACAAAATAAGGATTTTATTTAATAAAAACTGTATATCCAATCACTCTATACTGCTATTTTGCTACATTCTGCTATTTTAGGATTTTTTTATAAAGTTATTCTGTTTGATTTACACACTTCATTCCATATGGGGACCTAAAATGTCCCCACAAGGACAACAAGTACTGATGTAACCATTACATTTGGTCCCCATAATGAATACCACAACCAAACACGCACACACACTTTTGGCTGGGATGACAATGTCTATAGCAACAGCGTTGCTGGGATTCTTTGGTCTTTCCGGCGGCTTAATAACTTTAATTCCTTCATCTAACTCAGAGCATTGTGCTCTTATATAAGAACTAACGCAGTCAGAAGTTATAAACCCTAAAGCTCACTTCCAAAAGAACACCATATACCTGCTATCTCAAGCTCATTACCTTCAAGTAGCTTCTTTGTTTCTGTTTACTATTAGTTGATAATTACTTTGGTGTTTCATTGTTTCTTTTGCACTAAACTTTTTAATCTGAAAAAGTTGTGAAACAGACTTCCAGAAAGACGTTAAGCCAAGAGTGAGCGAGCGAGCGAGAGAGAGAAAGAGAGAGAGAGCTCTCTGTTCTGTAAGTGCTACTGTGTGTCTTTAACACCAGGCGATGCTGTGCCTCGTGAGGTTGATCTACCTCATGAGGTTCCCCTCTCTTTTACCTCACACACACCTACATGTAAACTCACTGGTTGACCGGCTCAGTCAGTCAATGACCTCACAGACATGTTTAGTCAGAAAAAGTTTCTACCAAAGAAGCTATTTCGGTTTAACCTCAATATCACCTTTAATGATCTAAACCAAATTCATATTTAATGACTACAAAGTTTACTACTTAAAATAATTTCTTTCAGAAATGTAATCTTAGGTTCACAAAATAAAATAAATAAATAAACAAAAACCTTATAGAACAATACAGCTGTAACCCAAGAACCCTATACAACATAATGGTCACTGAAACAAGGAGGGCTCTATCTGAATCTAAAGTGCAGTCATAAACCACTGACACACTAATGCCAACACACCTCAAGTGAACAATCCCACTTACTTAACACACGTTCTTCAGTTACTGTGGTGGGAAAAAACATTAATGCTCAAGAGGGAATCTTGAGTTTCTTTGAAATCTATGTGCCGTTCAAGAGTGTGAAGAGTTTGTTTAAACATTATTTGTGAATCAGTGTTCACACATTTGTGATGCCAAAAATGCCTTAAAAATGGGCCAAACTAGCAAAACATGTCAAAGATTGCTCTTTCTTAGCTCAAGCTTTTATAAGCTCTGGTAATGTTTTAAATATCTTTGTCTCAAACGTTTCTCCTAAAATCCTACAGGAGAAATGACACAAAACAGACATTTATTGACATGCAGAAAGCGTGAGATACAAATACTACAAAAATGAATGTTAATGGCATGGCTCAGATCAATGAGTTTGACTTTGTTTGCTGACTGCAGACTTGACAAATCGGAGATCCTACGGAGATCTCAAAAGAGGTATTACTGAGGACTTTTTTTCTCAGGAGGAAAGCCAAAGGCTCTATTTGACCTCACCGGTGTGGAGGAACACCATCAATTATTTTGTGCGATAGAGAAGTTGTGAAACCTGTACAGGTCATTAGGCTAAACACAAATAACTTCTCATAACAAATGTGAGATGCATTTGGAGCTGTTTGTTCGTGGTGATTTGTGTTTGATTATTCATAAGCTCAGCTCAGACAGAATCAGGTCACCCTGTAGTCAAATGAGAAACTACGAAAGAAAGTGACATGTTTTTGTCAGTTATGGTTACCCACAACTGTAATGTGACCTCTGCATTTAACCAATAACTGGTGAGGAGTGAACACACACTGCAAGTCATGAACACACACACACCTGGAGCAGCGGGCAGCTATAACTGCAGCACCTGGGGAGCAATCGGGAGTTAGATGCCTTGCTCAAGGGCACATCAGTTGCTTCCTGCTAGCGCTGGAATCGAACCACCAACCTACTGATTACAAGCCTGAATCACTAACCAATACGCCACAACTACCCCAGCTGATAAACTAACTGTCAACGTAATCCCACACCTACAAATAAAAGGCAGTTTAACTAGTTGTGTGTTTTACAGACTGTATCCTATGGTCAAACCACAAAGCACATGGTAAATATTCTGCTGCATGTGAATTCTCTAATTCTGTCAGATTTCGTCCTCTGTTCTTTCGTACGGCTGAGTGCGTCTCACACCCATCTCTGTCATTCATCATCCCTCGCTCCTCTCCTCCGGTTTCTGTCTGTTTCATATTGACATGTTGCCACTTCTCAGCCCGCTTCTGTTTTATCTTGCTCAACTACCTCAGATGGGTCACTCTGCTCGGGCCCACCATTCTCCTGACGGTATATACGGTTACAGAGAACTGTATGTTGGTGTAATTGCTTTTATTCTGTGCTAATGATACTTTGTATTGCCTTGTTCAGTGTGTTTGAATCACAGCGACTCCTCAAAAAACATGTTTATATCAAAGTGTTTCTGTCAGTGGCATTGTGTAACTTCAAATTGTGTCCTTGTAAACACACACATGCACACACACACACACACACACACACACGAAAAACACATTTACAAACAAACAAACAAACACACACACAATACAGAAAGCTCATACAAACAAACCACCATCAACAACCGTCAGTCTGGATCACACTGATAGGATAGAAGAAAGTCACATGACTGGGAAAGGGCGGAGCTCAGATGAGAGTGTGTGTGTGATCATAACTCACACACACACAAACAGCAGCTTACACACACACACAAACAGCAGCTCACACACACACACACACAAATAGCACACAAGCACAGATGAACACACTGAAAAACACACATACATGCACATAATCCCAAGGGCTCATATCTGTGAACGCACAATAAATGGACTTTAGAAGTGCAAGTGGACCACTGTAATATTATTAAAGACACAGCCACACACAAACACACACACGCTCACACAAATGATCCCACATACATGCACTACCTCACACACAAATATAAACACATTTTTCATTGACTTCCGTTATGAATAAAACATTATTTTGTATGTTTATTATTCCCTTTTTGTTGTTGGGGACTCTTGGCCTCACAATGTAAGTGAATGGAGCCTTTACTATCCTTTTGAAGGCATTTCTAAAACACACACACACACGTCTTTCCTGTTGCACTAATAAGCGGCCAGTGTCTTGCCAGAGCACATTAGTTCAGAACAGAGAGTCTGTCTGCCGCTGTAGCGCGCCAACACATGCAGCACTGGCGGGAAAAGCCAGAGGAGCTGACGTACCGTCTGAGAGATGAGCTATCACTCAATTCATTATGACACAAACCACCCCCCCATCCACAACAGCCACTTCCTGCAGCCCCCCTTACACACACTCGTGCAAACACACACACACACTCAAACACACACAGACACACACTCAAACATTCACACACCCATGCAAACACACACTCAAACACACACAGATGTACACACACCCATGCAAACACACACAGACACAAACACTCACACGCACATGCACAAACACACACACACTGTGTGAAAAGCTCTTGTTTATTTCCTGGAGGAATAGACCACTATGTTCGATGAAACCTTAAAACCTCTCTGTTGTTATTTTGGTGTTTTAATAAAAGGCACGTCTGACCAACTGCTCATTCGGGATTATGGCAAGGCCCTCCAACAAGAGAGGTGGGCATCAAAGAGAAACTGATATGTGTGTGTATGCGGGGAGAGAGAGAGAGAGAGAGAGAGAGACTGTACTGACAGCCTTTATTTAAAGAAACAGCACAATATCAATATTATTTCATTAGACTGCATGTCAAACCCTAAATTGCATGCAAAATATTTAACATCTGGGTTGTTTTTGTTTATTAAAAGTGTCTTTACGTCTACTGCAACCAATTCCTGTCATTCACTGTCAATTTTCTGGTCTCTTGCCTCTATTTATACAAGCAGTGATGTGAGGATTGTAAATGATGAGAGGGAAATAATCTCTTACTAGATTTAAACCTACTGTAGTCTACATAAGCACCACAGCTTAATGAGTTACATCACACACACTACCTACTAGGCCACAACCCTGACTGCTATTAACCCTGATGTCCTTGGTCAGGAATAAAATCATATCACCTTATTCATAATTTTGACATCAATGGTAGAATTGATATTTAACAATTTCAATTAATATCATGATTTAATCACCTAAAACTAAGTTTTAACTTTACAACAAACTTTTTTTTTTTAAAAAAGATCAAACATATTTTACATAAACTCTCTATCTATCCATCTATCTATCCATCTATCTATCCATCTATCTATCCATCTATCTCTCTCGACTGAAAGTCAATTCCCAACACATGCTGACTCACAATAAGAGTGAGTTACTGCATCTGTGTGTGTTTTGTTTGTGCAGCTTTCGGTCAAATCAAATGTGTGTTATGGATCAATTAACTCGACTTTCATGTTTGTCAACTCTGATGATAAATGGATACGGCTGATTAAGCATTTTAATTGGTCAATAACGCACCTTTAAGAACATCCACACAGAATGAATAAGGTTCCGCTCGATATAAGCGCTTTCTATTGTGGTTCTGTTTAAAATTCACAGCGGAACCGGCGGGTCTTCTCGGTTCACTGGCCTACAAAGTCCACTACAACTTGAGACGGAATCATGAGCCGCAGAACCGAGCGGACACAGTCTCCTTCTCGCCCTCCCTGTTTCCTTCTCTCTATTTATTATCAATTTTCTCCTCGCGCCGCTATCAGTGCAGTTTTAAAGAGCTCCGGGTGCGTATTTGCACATGAATGAGCCGCGTGGTGTTTAATTACGACCTGAGACGCGTTCCCCTTGCGGAGAAAAGGAGAGACACGTGACAGCAAGCAGATCAGGCAAATTAAACTTCGACAAAACGGTCGGGGCGTGCATTGGTATTCCTAGGCTGTCATTGTTTTGATGGAAAAGGCTCTTTATGTTCTTTGCTTTAGAAGAAGAAGAGTCAAAGGCTGGAGGCTGTAAGAGCACTGAGGGCCGCAGGGGCATCTAAAGTCACGGAGAGATGGAGAGATGGAGAGCTCTGGATACCAGGCAGAGCACAATATTTTATATTGTGACTGTTTTATATTTAGTTGCGAATCAGGGCTGGTCCTAGGAGCACATCTGTGACATTCTTTGATGTTATCTGGAATTATGACACAAAATATAGTTCATACATTATTAGGTGTCCATTTTAATCAATTAATGTTAATGGAAACATTAACATTAATTGTTTCCATTTTATTGGCAATAAAAACGAAGGGATGTAGTCTTAAATCACTTAGTCTACACGCATTAACTTGTGTCTAAATGGGGACCTTACAGAGACCTCTGCTGTTTTTATACACACGTGTGTGAGTTATAAACAATACAACCTAACCCACACTTTAACTCTAACCCAAAGAGAAACGTTCTGCCTTTTTACAATGTAAAAAAATCATTAAATATATTTGTATGGGTTTTTACAAATGAGAAAATTGTTACAAATTTGTCGCCAATATACGGTTAAATAAACTACAATACAAACACGCACACACACACACACTGCAGTCTGGTAAACAAATATCACTACTGTAAGTAAGTACTGTATGTAATAAAGTAAAACTTAAGAATATTGGCCCTTCCGGCGTTCCGTAGTCATGGTACAGTGAACAGTTCTGTTTAGAAGTTAGCAGGTTCTTAAAATTAATGCTTTTAAGAAAAACTGTTGTCTGATCTGCCAGAGTTTGCGAGGTTCCTAAAAACACTTTGCAAGTGTTTAAGTGTTCAGGCTAAAGTTTTAAAGTTTGCACAACTATATTAAAGTTATCTGAAATATTTAGTAATTATTACATCGGTTCAGAGGGGAACCCAAACACAACACCACAGGAATAACAGATTATTCATTCGAGGTTGTCTGCATAACACACGTCACAGTCACACAAATGCGTCACACTTTATGCCAATAGTCAAATGTGAGACTACATCTGTATATCAGAGCAGAACTGACTGAATGTTTTTAATTAGTGCAAAAATGACAAGGCATTAAAACTTTGTGGACAATGTGATAAAACACATTCAGGGCTGTACTAAAAACATTCAGCGCTTTAGCCCAAGAGATTCACCCCTAGTGCTGACAGTGAACCAGCTGTCTGAACAATGAAGAGAGAGAAAGAGAGAGAATGCTGTGAAATAAAAAAGAAACAGACAACACAAATTTCTATTGCACAACCACTTACAAATCTGGCCATTCCGGTTAGAACACACATACTCAGACATACATCATTAAATTACTGACTGAATTTTAACATTTTGTTGAATAATTTCCATGCACACACACAGCAGCTGCAATGCCAAGGCATGTAAACACACACACACGACAACAGAAGCTCATGCCAGCCCAGATTTGTGAATAAAAATAAACAAAGCCATGATTGTAGTAATAAACTCACAGAACACAGAGAAGGACGGCATATGTGTGTGAGATTAACAGAGTCCGCTGAACACTGCCTAAATACCAACTGACTAATACCAACAAACAAGTGCCATTAGAATTAGATCAGAGTTATGAAAACAACAAAACTGTCCCACATTACAAAAATATCACAAGCAAACAGCCAACATGACCAAACAAAACCTGTTTTAAAGACAGTCACTATTTAGAAACGACGACTATTTTAGCTTCATATAAGCACAATGACACAATCATCTTAGTGTGCTTATTGCTCTAATTGTATTACTAGTTGAATTAATGTGTGTGTGTAAGTGTATGTGTCATGGCTTGCAGTGTGATCTCACACTGGTTGTGACCCCCAAAGACAGCCTGGAGTCGCAAAGGCTTCATTAAAAGCAGAAAACCACTCGCTGCACTAAACAACCATGGCAAATTGCAGACTAAAATCAGAGCCATTATGTAAAGGCAGGCCGGAGGCAGTGAGGGGTGTGTGTGTGTGTGTGTGTGTGTGTGTGTGTGTGCTCGGTGGAAACACTAGTGTTTACAAGTTTGTGTGTATGCAACTGTAGCTGCAAGAGTTTGTGTGACAATGTGTGAGAGCAGGAGTGTGACTTTTTTGTGAGGGCAGGAGTGTGTGTGTGTGTGTGTATGTGCTGTTGTTGTTAGTTTTCTGGCCGTTTATCCACCTGCTCTGTGCCCTGGCACTGTCACACATTGTGATTATGTCACCAACACTTCTTCTTTAAACTCTTACTTGGAACGAGATTTCACGTAATCACCAAATAACTTGTTTGTTTTTAAAGATTCTCTGGGTGTTGCGGGCCCATGGTGTGCTAGCGTAACATACGCTGCACATGGACACAAAACAGGATATGGAAAGGCCAAATGTATTCTTTGTGAACTCCTAAAAACGCTGTGTTCACCAAAAAGCAGCTCTCATTTGCCTTTCACACTTGCTGTACTTACAAATTTGTGTTTGTTTGTGCGCATACACGCTCTCTGACTGACAGGTCCAGATGCAAGCTAGGTAACCTCTGTTCGCTGGCTCTTGTAAACAGTGTTTACACTCAAAACCCCGGGGTGATTTGTCTGCCCGTATTTTTTCATCCCCTTGATTTGCCTCCTGTACAAACCCTTGCCCTTTCCACAGTTTTCTGTTTATGAATAAATTCAACCTTATCTTTCTGGACCGCCGCAGATAAGCATGCAAAATTGCTTTCTTTGATATGGCGGAATATAGTAGCGTTCAGCTTTACTCACGAGTTCCTTATGTTACGATTAAATTTAATTTCCTGCCCTTCTGTAAAAATACACAGTGAATATTTACACCGAACACGCTTGGAACCTCAAAGTTTAGAAGTATTTCAGATACAAAAAGGTGAACAGAACACCTTTGAACAGAAGATGCGGCCACAACAAATCTTTCCAGGTGCCTCACAGAAAATAACCTGATCCTATGGGAGAACATAACAATTTTAAATGGTCATTTTGTGATTTAAACCCAAACCCCACCCCTGAACCTAACTCTTACTCAGAAATCACGTCATACAAATTGCTACACATTAGCCACCGAATCGCTAAAAATGTAAAATTGTTACGAATTGGCATAAGATTGTATTGTATAAAACTGTATATTAGCTTAATTGTTGTTATCCTTCAGGATAGATATAGAAACTAGCATTAAAACTAAAAAGCTTTTTCATTATAGCTACTCTGTAAATCAAACAAACTGTAAATTTTGTGCTAAGCCCTTATCACCGAAGGGCGCTATTCTACGATCTCACCGCATTACCACCCACGTTAATGGCGTTGGTGAGCAAAGACAGCATTAAGCTAATAGACCTGGCCACATCTTGCATTATAAATAGTCATTAATATTCCATTATCTGTCTGCACATACCACCGAAAGTGCAGAACCGACAGCTGCACTGAAAGGTTCTTGTGCTGTTCTTAGAAGCAGGGAACGTGCATGTCACCTCACCTGGTTTTGGGGGACGTGGTCAACCACTCCTCATGTTTCTCAAACGTTATCAAATAGGCTGCGATCTCCTGCAACAGAAGGAAACGAAAACGTTGAGATAACACTGAAAACAAGCTAAAAAAAAACAATCAAACAAAATTGAAAAAACATCAACTTTACAAAGATTGTTTCCCCCAACAGATGAGTGTTGTGAGGACAAACTTTACCTCAACGGTGAGGTATCTTATTAGCCATAATAAAAACAGGTTACACTCTGCCCTTGAAGTTATCAGACCTTTTAAACTGTATTAAAAGCAAATGTTTCCAAGCCTACTGAGTTTTACTTCCTTTCAGGTGCTGTAAAATTGACTAGTTTCACCTCACTGGTCCTTATAAAACTGCAAGTACTTCATTTTAAAACCACAAAACAGCCTCACATAAAGTTAGTCAGAGTTTTTTGCCACACGCTCTTGTGGGAAAGCAAACTCTGTCATGAATGATCCGGCTGCTAACGGGGGCAGAGTCGGGAGTTTAAGCATTAGTATGAGCGACCCGTCCATCTTCAAGCCTGGATACAAGAGCTGTGGATGTTTCTAGATGACCTGACGATGACCATCGTTCATCCATCGCTCTGGGGTATCCGCAAACCATTCAGGCTGCCTGCCGAGCAGCTGTCAGAAGCCAGATTACATAGCCCTGAGGGGAGGAATCGCATCTTCAGCCCTACAGCCAATCAGCACGCAATATCAACTTCATCTTTTCCTCTGACAAGCAGCAGATACCGCCTCACGGATGCTCCGCTGAAACGCTTAAGACAATATTCATATGCGTGAGAATAAATTCTGAGATCAGTTGAAAGGCCGATCTCATTTTATGCACCAGTGGTCTCATTTGAGCAAAGCGTGAGAAGAATTTGTGTCTGAAACGCCTCAGCATTGTACGTCACGTATCTGTTAACAACTCTATCGCTGACTGTTTATGTTTATCATGCCTTATGTGAAGGAAAAGCCTAAACGACAGGAGGTTTTGGGAAACAACTGCGGTGTGTGTACAGGACAGACACATCAGGCGGCCCTTCACAACAGAGCTAAGGTAGAACGTTCAGCTGACAGTCACAAGAAAGATTTTCTGTGTATCTACATGCGCCCATATGCTCTGTTGGCACGGCTACGGGAACAGGCAGAAGGCCCAGGGAAGTGTATGGGAACACAACTGGCAGCGTTCTCTGTTGGTTTCAATTTAGAGACGCCAACTTGCGCGGTGCCAATTTAACCCTGCTGCCCTCATTACTGAAGGCAAAGAGGCAAGAGATGGGCATAACAGAAGAGAAATGATTCCTGCATTGAAGTGCCAGAAACAAAGAGCTCTGTGTGTATGCGTGTGTATACATCACCACTGTAACTAGCGCTTCAGGCATTAAAAAGGCCTCAAAACCTTTTATAAAACACACCCTTCATCAACCACTTAAAAGTTATCAAATGCACATCTCTGTTAACTCAATAAACAACCGCTGACTTCTACTCACTCATATTTTTCTCAAAGTTTCTCATGATCCTTTGTGACTGCAACACAAACTTCTTTGTTATCCTGTTTACTGCTGGGCCAGGTTTTCATTATCGGTTTGATTGTTTGTTAAACTGGGACCCTGGAGTGTCCTTGCGCCGCCACTGACAGAGAGAACAAAAAACAATGACCTGCTCTAATTTGGCAAACAAGCTTTAAGACAGATACAGAGCATGTGGGGAACCAGGCTATTGTCAAATTCTGTTTATTCAGGAGTCAATTCTCAGTGGTTTGACAGTCTTTACAGTTTTTTCCCTGGTAATTTCCCCCTTTTCCAGATAAGCTCGCTTATTTGTGCTCTCTTCACTTTCCCAGCATCCCCGCACTTCCTATTGCTCTCACTAACGTATTATTCCTCTGTTCAGTTCCTCACTCACAGCTTCAGTCACCACAGAGATTATATGACAAAGGCATTTTGGATTGAAATGAAGATGAAGGCCTCAGGGCTTCAGTGTTCCACCAGAGAACATCCCTTCCCACTCCCTCTGTTCCCCCCCTCCCTCCGACTTCCTGTGTACCCTGGGGGCCAGTCATTCGGCTTCTAGAAAACCTGCTTCAGGCAGCTCCTTCCCTCACCCACAGTTAACCTGAAGGGCGGCGCCGACGCCTCGATCCGACTGCCAATGAGAACCTCTAAGTTTGCCACTGAGGAGCAGACGAATGTAAAACTCCTCAAAGCGCTCTTTAAACTATAGCAGGGGGTAAACGGGAGTCAAGAGAGGCGTGCGAGAAAAAGAGAGTTCCAGACAAACTGAAGTGTCTTCTCGTTCCTTTTCCTCCCAGACAAGGCCTCTCTCTCTCTCTCTCTCTCGCCCAGTCTCTCTCCGACTTACGTCTCGAACGCTTGTTGCTAAACTTTATGAAATGCAAATCGTCCTCCTGTGAAAATGATCTTTGAAACACTTCTAACAATTCAACACCAAAGGAAGACATGAGCAAATTCTGCTACCTGTTTCAAAAGGCCAAACCTGCCATCCATCTGCCTCTGTTGTTTTTAATATGAAAGAGAAGTCGTGAACAATATGACTCCATGACAGGTTTATTTAAGGGAGCGTTCAAGCTGCAAAACAGACGTGGCGGAGAACGTGTGGATTTGGTGTCGCTGTCGAGCTTGTGAAGAAGGCGGAACGACTATCAAGTTCAATTACTGCAGCTATTAATTCAAAGTGTCAGTGGCTCTTTGATGAAGCACTTCGTTGAAGTGATCATGCAGTCAAAGCCCAGCTGAGCTTAAGAGAGTCTTTTGTTGTTTGATACGGACGGACCGTAGTTAGCATTGTCAGAATTAGTCAGGGCTAAAACAGTAATTACATCAAAAACACAAATCAAAGTCGTTCGCTAACCCAAGCGTTGCGTGCTGGTAAAATGTCACACCAATGTGGCTGAAAGTTCAAACAAGGCTGAATTCAGTTAGCATTAATGCTACATCTCAACGTACAAAATATATTATGGAAATAACATTAGCAGGGTTAGTGAAAGTGTCACTCACTCATCCAGGCCACCACAACAAACAACTTACAACTTAATCGTTTCCCTGCCTAAATTAAATACTGGTATCTTGTGTTGTTCTGTAAATAATGCTTTCTTGCATTTATCTTGTAACTGTATATTTATTGTATTTCTGCACCCAGTAATATTTTTTACATAATTCTCCAGTACCAAAAATGATTTCTGTAAAATTCCTTCAAAACAAAGCGCTATAGAAATAAAATTGTATTTAATTATAATTGTTGTTGGTATGAGTATTAATGCTGCCGCGAACACGCTACGCTGCTTATGTGCAAAAGCACACCAGCCAATAAAACTCTGACTGGATTCTGACTGGAATTCATATTAAGCTTCTAATTTAGGCCGTGATGGGGTTATGAATGCACTTTAAACCCAAACGGCTCCTTCAGGCACAGTGAAGTAAAACCAGAGAGAGTTCTGATTCTGATGAACACATTCTCCTCCACAGTTCTCCGCAGGGTGAGGAAAATTTTGCACGACAGATCCTTTTTGAATACACGTCTTGATTCATTAGCCAAGACCTCCATCACACCCGGTTTCTGCCACAGTCCCCACAGGTGCCCTTAAATCCTGCGTTACATAGATGGCTTGCGGCTGTAGAAATGAATATTAGTCAGACTGTACCCCACTGAACTGCACTAAAAGTGCTTAAACCAACACTCAGATATTATCAGGTACTACAAATTATGGACCTGGATGGTCAGGGCAGTTCTTCAGCCCATCACATCCAATCTGTGTCATCTCAGAGTTCTGTGAAGGCAGTCTGGTGCACCTACAGGGAAACTCAAACTCAAGGTGGGAAGAATTACTTTTTAAATACACACATGAAAAAATTATATTTATAAAAAATATAATTATATTTATATTTATAATTATGTTTATATATATAAAAAATATAAATATATATATAATGAAGTAAATTAATCATACATACATACAGCTTACCAGGAACACAGCTGCTCAAATGTGAGGTAGCAAAGTTATGTAGCTCTGTTCTTGTTAAACACACACACACACACACACACACACAGACATGTACAATCTTGTGTGTGCGTGTGAATATGTGCGTGTGAATATGTGCGTGTGTATATGTGTGTGTGTGTGTGTGTGTGTGTGTGGGAGTGAGGCAGATGCTCAGACAAGAAAAACAACTAAGAAAAACTAGATTTTAAAGGCCACGTCTTCTAGCCGATCATGACCTTGTTCTTTTAGGTCTAGGTCTGTCCTGCTGAAATGATACAGCACATCACTGAGATCTCGCCTGAAGTGCTTCCACAGGTTTTAAATTGAAGTGTCTTTCTCCTCCCCACCCAAGGTCGGAAGCAACAAAAAAGGTCAGAAATCAAAATGAAGTCCCGCCCACAGTACCTCAGTCATCTCAATAATCGCAATCAAACTGTTCATCCACAATCTTTTACATTGTCTCCACACCCACTCAGTAGATGAGACGTCACCAAATCACAGAGAGCAAATTGACAATCCACTTTAAAAAGTAGGAGAAGAAATTGAGCCATTAATCATCTCACATCCGCCACACCGGTCCTCAAACCGTACGCACACACGAGCCGAGACCATCGCCTTCCTCGGGAGTCTCTGTGGTGTATTGCGAGGAAAGATAAATGCTCTCTTTAACTGTCATTTGCCAATGTCTCGCTTACACTAAAGCCACTATGTGTAGATGCCACTCCAGAGCCCAGTTTGATTAGTGGATGCGTGTGGTCGGGCCAGCCTGACACTGGCTCAAGGTGAACGACTCCTGCTGAGGTGGGGAGGGCATCGCAGTGGTTCGAGATTGATGTTGGTTCAGGTGGGCCGAGGACTGGAGTAATGTACTATGGCATACTTCTGAAGAACTCTGGCAGGAGGTTTTGCCAAAGGTGAGAGGACCACTAATGAGGATCCAGGTCACATCTAGACCGGAGTCAAATCTAGTCCTGAAGGAAACTGTATCAGAATGTTTTTGGACGAAAATTGACTCTGTGAAGTGGGTTTAATTAATCAAGTGAAAGCTGTGTCAGATTTGTTAAGGAAGCCAAATAACACTGGAGTTCTATAGAGGGGTCCTCAATAAACGACAGAACATCTGACCTGCCAAAAGTTAGACAAACATTCAGTCCAAGAAAGTAGAAGACAAAGGCAGGGCATACAAGTCACTTCCATTAATACGGTGACTCCTACAAGTGTACAGACACTTAAGCCACACTCGAACGAATGTTAATAAGTTAGATAACAAAACATTTCATCAAGTGCAATCTGCCCACAAATGACGGCTGACCTTTTCTGTGAATAAACCTCCCTTTTCTGGGTCACATTTGCAATTGCTTTTTAATATCCGGTTTCAAGGTTATTTAAGTGTATTTATGAAGTCAGTTTCCCTCCAGTTCAAGTGTAGCCACAAAACATTAGTATTAGCATGAACACGTTTCACTAACATTTGAAAAACTGTGTCCAAATACTTAAACTGAACGGTTTTCCTATTTATGAAGATTGCATTGAAAATGTTCCTGTGCTGTTTTGCTTTAAAATGTAAATCTCTAGATTTTATATTCTGTAACACAATGCAATGAAACTCATATATTTTAAAGTGGGTCTAAAACAATTTTGAAATACTGAAAACAAATACTGAAAACCTAAAACACCACAAACCACAAAAATGTCTAGTTTCAGCCTGAAACACACACTCAGATCTCCAGCTGTTTCAGAGAGCTGGCAGGCAATCCTGTCACCTCAGCCCAGGCACCAAGTTCCACTGTGCCGTTTGAGAGACGTGGAGGGCACAGGGTTAAAGTTCACGGCTGTTGCATCTCATTCTGCAGGTGCGTATCCCAGAAGCCCTCACTCCGGCACAGCTGTTTAAGGTGAACCTGCGTTGCTGTGCCTCAGGTCCATCTGTTGTTAGAGATGTAAACAGTGTGATCAGTCACGCTGGGTGATGAAGTTTGTTTTGGGTCATTAATATTAATATAGAGCGACAGGTTCCAGGACACAGGCCGCTTATGTCTGAATTATGGAGGTATGCAGAGATCAAGGGCTGGACATGATGCTGAGGGTTTAAATGCAAACAGCTCCACTCTGTCTACTTGATCTGGCCCTGATTACACAAACTTGGCCTCAGTGTTTAAGTGTCATTTGCTGAAGTTGGCGATACATCACGCTGTGACCCATTTGTGATCAATGGAGAATTGAGGAGAACACTGAAGCCTTTACCTTGATGCTAGACTGCGTTATATAGGCTCTCTATTTAACAATACGAGTTGCATATACTCTGCTAACTCCATTACACTAGCACAACAAAAGCCGTTATCAAAATACTGTAAGTTTACCAGTAACAAGCTATCAAACAACCAGTGTAAATGTGGCACAATGTTACGCCGCATTTGTGTTGTGCACAAGCAATAACTAAACACACTGGCACCCAAATGTTGAACCCTACATAACATACATACATAATCATTTAAATCTGGCTATTGATGACTTTTTTCAGTTACAGTAAAATAAACTTGGATATTTTACACACACTTAGTGTAAATTAGATGCTGTCAGCCTAATTAAAGTCCTGCTTGCTTCTGTGCTAGATAAACATTTCTTAGAATTTTTTTAGGAACTGCTGGTTAAATATATACAAAGTTATTTGCAGAAAGGTTAGTAATTAAAAGGGAAACTCTTACGCAACTCTACATCCACAAACCATCCATTTGTGTAGCTGCATTTTTTCTTTAGCCTCTACTCTCCGTTTGGTCTGTTATTCTATTTCTTTTCTTCATTCTCTCATCTCTGTGGTTCTAGCATTGGCCTTGTTCCTGTCCTGCTATATTTGTTTGTTTTGGTGGTTTGTAAACCTCATGCAGTGATAAGAGAGGGCGTTAGAGTGCTGGAGAGACAGGAAAGAATGAGCGAGAGAGACAGAAAGAAAGTAAGAGTTAGAGAGGCAGGTTGTTTTTCTCTGTCCGAGTGCCAAGGCAACTGCCTTCTATGATAAAACTGAAGCTATCATTTACAAGGATGTTATCAGATCGACAAGAGTGGACGAGAGAGAGAGAGAGAGAGAGAGAGAGAAAGAGAGAGAGAGAGAGAGAGAGAGAGAAAGAGAGGTATTAAACAACAAACAGGTGCGAATTCTGAACGAGGCAATACAGACGTGGGTCACATTAATGAAGACAGAGACAATATTATTGTTAAATATGATGTCATTTCCCCATTACTGTGTTTAACTAGAGATTTCTGCAGTTTAAGAATTAACTCATTACACACAACACAGTCATGAAAAACCTATAATGAAATTAAGTCTTTGCTCTGTTATTGACAAGCTGTAAATGCAGTTTATATATAACCAGCAAAAATAACACTTACAGAAACCACAAAAAGCCCACCTGACATGCTGGTCTCTAAATACAGCCATACCTTCAAACTTATCCTTTAACAAAGTAACAGAACACCTAAAAAGAGCCACATAGTTTGATTTATCACTCATCATTTGCAACACAAACTGCGTGGAACAAGTTATCCACCGAAATTCAATATTGAGTTACTATTTTATTTAATACTTATTGCCTTAGCAAGCACCATTAAAAATAATAATAATTTTAATTGATAATAAGCTAATTCATGCCATTCACTGAAACAGGGATGTTTACAGATGGAAAAACTCAAATTGCATTTCTTCATCCAACGATTTCTCCCATAATTGCACAAGCCTAAAAGTTTTTAATTTGTTTTGAACTTCTCCACTTGTTTAACTTCCATGTGCACAGCAGAGCAGTAAATAATTCAGTCAGATCATTCACATTACAGCTAGCGCGCGCGATGGACGGCGACTGCAATTAATAGCTGCCTCTACAGATTAATTAAAACCACAAAAGCAAAACAAGTCACATACTGTAAGCCACAAAACTACAGGGCCTAAAATTACGCTGTTCTACAACACCATGTTTTCGGAGTGTTTATCATCTCAGCTTCACCCGTGTCGTCGGTCGAGGATTCGGATGGAACGCTTTTCTTCATTAGTGCGAGAGAAAGTACAGCTGGGGAGAAAAAACGGCCCATCCAAACACGCGCCCCACCTTTTGTTAGTACGAGAGGGAGTGAAGGTCAAATCCCAGGCAGAGGCTTCCAGGAGCAGCCCTGAGTCTGCCAGCGAGGCCCGGTGGGGAAGGAATGATGGAACGTTCCATGCTGCCTCCGCGACACGTGGGCCCCATCCGGAATACATGATCCGACAGAGACAGGAAGGAGGAAAGACATGTCCTCCGCTTGGGCTCACCCGGGATGTACTCCAGAAACGCAGTGGCACTCGTCTTCGCCAGGGAGCGAGGCTGGTGCTTGTGCACGACTGGGGACACAATGAAATATTGAATTTCCTCCATTGGCTGTGATCGGAGATGCGCTTCCAGGGCCTGACGATGCCAGATCTGTGGAGCCTCCAGGTTGTTTCAGGCAAGAAACACGCTAGAACTCACTGCTGAACCAGCTGTGCGTCCAAAGCTAACACGATCACCGGCGCTCCCTGTCTGCTATACGACGGGTAACGCTGTTACAGAAAAATAGGGTGTAATTCTCAACTTCAACGATTTCAAAACAGGCAAGCATAAGCACAGGCAATGCACAAAACCAATTCCCGGCTAACAATTTTAGTTTATAAGAAAGTTTTTCTACATTTTCATTAAGTAACAAAGTTCTAAGAATGTTGTGTTATGTTGTTATAGTATATAGTTCTTCAAACACTTTTAAACTGTTACGATTTACAACGTTTAGAAGAATAACATTTTTGCTAACTGACAGAACATTAAAAAAACATTTCACGTAAAACTCATCTGCATGAAACTGAGGAAATTTATGCTTGTAAATCTAGAACAAAATCTGATATTTGCTTACCAATGCATTGAGATTGTACGTCTTAAATACGGCCTTTGCGTCTGCATTCTGCTTAATACAGCTGTGTGGCCAATGAAATGCATCAGAGTATTTATTTCTTTGAAGATTGAGGTCTCCAGGTGCCAAGAAACAAATTCTATTATTATTGTAGCGTGTAGCCATTCACAGTATACAGCTTTACAGGGTCACAGCATGGCGCAATATCATCTCCATACAGCTTAAATGGAAATTAAATAGACTCACTAACGCGTGCTCAAATCTAGCCGTCCCACAGGCATTTCAAAACAAACCCCATCAGAAACAGAGAGACCACACGGCGTCACAGGTGACAGACAGCGTGCGCGAGGCTGCTATCTTCAGGAGTAAAGCTGAGATGCTAGCAGACAGATGTGACACAACAGGAAGATCAAGTAAATTCTAATGTTGCTTTATTTTTAAACACCGTTAAATTAGTGGCTCTTAACTTTTTGGGTTGTAATCCAAAAAAGTCTGACAGGTGTGTTCTGGTAACACACACATAAACACAATGATACTGTACAATACAAGACTAACCGTGTAATTGTGAATGAATATGAAAGCAAAATTAATGGGCTAATCAACTTTTTTTTAAAAAGGAGACATTTGCATCCAATTAACTAAAATAAGCAAAATTTTAACTAGCCGTTCGGATGATGTGAGTCAAACTGTGTGAAACAGGGTGTGTGACACACTCTACAACCAAAACTAACAAAACAAAACTACACAACAACCAACAAAATACACAACTTACAACTACACAAAGGAAAACACACATCAAATACCACTTAACACAAATATTCACTTGCAAGAAGCATTAACCTGGCTTGTGCAAACCGCAATGAACAGAAAAAAAGTTAAACTTACATTTTTTGTATAATAAAAGTGCTACTTTGTCACACTTGTAAGAGTCCCTCCAATAAGTATTTGTTTTATAAATATATGTAAAAATAAAACTGAACGGCGCATGTTAAGCCTGGCATATAATAAAATGCATATCGCAGCATGTATTTACATACTGTATGATGCTTATTTGCAAATCCATTAATATTAATCATAATGCGATATGCATATATATGTGACTGGCTTGTGGGAAGGATATAAACTTAAACACATTTTTGTGAAAAGCGGTCTAACTTTAGCTTTGGTTAACTTAATATAATGTTTTTGTTTAACACATATTTTTTCATTTTTCACAAAAACTCTTCTGAGATCAAACAATAATTGGCAGACCCCCGTCGCGCTGCTAAGGACCCCTCAGGGGTTGCGGGACCCAAGGGGGTTATTCTTTTTTTCTTTAGTCTTCTCCTGCATCTGATTATCAAATCAAACCTGTTCTCAGATCAGCGTATGCATGCTGAGTATCTGGCATATTTTGTTTATGGAACACAAATATGCAGGCAGTGACTTTTAACACTGCTTTCAGTTTATACTCTATAGAGCACAATAATAGCTCAACATTGCGGCTAATTAACCCAGCTAACAGTTTCCCACTTCCCTGACTGTGATAAATGGGAAAAGTTGATGGACAATGGGAAGTTTATTTCCTCTCACCTTTGAGAACGAGGAAGCGTCTCATGTTCTGAAACCCTGCAGCTTTTTTTCAGTTCAGTCTCTAACCGTTTGAGTCCTATCAAAACCTCCTGCCCCCATCTGCCTCTGAGTTTCGCTGAACAAACGCAACTTCATCTCTGCAGGATTGCCCATCTGCCACAGGTCTGACTCATGCTGGAGTTTGTGAGAGACTTTCACTGGTCAAATACTGCACAATCACAACAGAGTGAAATGAGCGATATGAACGTCGGTGCATTGCATCAGTAAGAGCTGCGTATCGTTTCACAACACTTAATTCACTCGTCTAAAAGAGACCATTTCTGTCTGCACTGTGTAGCTCAACTGGTAGAGCATTGTGTTAGCAGCGCTAAGCAGCGCGTTCGATCCCAGGGAACACAAGCACTTATTTACATGTATACCTTGAATTCACTGTAAGTCATTTTTGGATTAAAGTGTCTGCCAAATAAAAAAAATGTATCACAAGAAACAGTGAGACACACATTGAAACTTTTTGTTATGCAGCCAATGAAAATCTATATAACATTAAACAAACTTTTCAAATGTGTCGCTCTATATTTCTTGTGATTAAAAAGTCTGTGTAAAAAGGTTTACAACATGCCTCATGAAAACTGTATTTACTGTATTTATAGATATTTGAGGGATAACAAATACAGTAAATTTGCTACAACAGATACTGATTTGATGCTGATATTGTAACAGGCGTTTAAGCATCACAAATTCATAACAACCGTTTTCCAAACACAGTCCAGTTCATGGTCAAAATGACACTGAATGTCTGCGTTTCAGAATGATTAGGGAACCGTAATGAATAAATTCCATACAATTCCCATCTCTGCTGAACAGCTACATTTTATATAACGTCATGACTTCACAACTTAATTAATTGCCTTCTCACAAGAGCTGTTATGACAAATATGAACGCTTATATGTCAACATCAGAAACTCCCACAATGCCTTGCTTTTCCCCTTTGCCGCAGCTGCTCTCTGGATTAATTTCATCTCAACTTGTGACATTTTGTTTGCAAACCTAAAATTTTCCAGCATTTGTGTGTCTTTCTTTGCCCTGGTCAATGAATCCAGGCCCAGATTCATCTTTCCCTGAATCAGAGGCGCGTGACAGGCGTTAATTAAGGTGTGTGTTTGCCCTGTCAGAAACATCAGCGCTCTGCTGCTTTTGTTTGGCAAGGCAGCTCAGCTATCAGCCTGTAGGGCTCGGATGGAACTTGGTGCTGATGTGGCAATAGAAGAAGAACTTTGAAGGTCACTAAGTGGAGACAACTTCTGTCTGGGTGGCTGAATAATCGGCTAGAAATGTTTATAAAATACAACTGCAGGTGTTATAATCAGAACTCAATTCATTGCCTGACGATTCTAATGCAACAACGTGTCCTTTTAGCTTCGCTGAAACATTTGTACTGATTATGCGGTCCGGTCCAGTCCTGCGCATCTGGATAAGACAAATTTGAAGGCTACCAGAACTTAATGTATTTGACATTAACCACATTATGCTGTGATCTCTGTTGCACATTTTTCTGTTCGTCTGACAGCTTCACAGGTTTTGAGGCTCCTCAAATCCTGCCAAAGATCCTTCAAGAGAAGAAACTGCCAAAATAGAAATCAAAAGTGCAAGGAAAGAAACCTCGGAGACGCTCGATTCTCAAAACTGCGTGACATATGATTAAAAAATGTTGTGGTAGGGGAGCTGTAAGTGATTAGAAAATGTTGTCTTTCAGCTAATTTAAGGAAGAGTGATTCACTTTCACAAGTCCTCCTTCACTCTGGGAATTATTGATGTTTTACCCTGATATATCCGCTTGCATCACTCTGTTTTCGTGTCCTGAATATGGTAAACTATTTATTAATTACCCTTATTAGCATGCACGACACAAAGAGCGATTTTTACAATTGCTCTACTTTAGAAAGAAGAACGATAGAAAGGACGTTAGCAAATAAATAAGTAACTTCAGCAAAAAGACGAATTTGAGCATGAACTGCAGCCAAGGAATAATATAATTCCTCATCATGCATCAACTTTACTGACTGCTGCTACGACGGCTGGACAAAAACACAAGAGCGCGGAGAAGCAGCACATCAATCTAACCTGGAACACGGCGTACAGAAAAGCTTTTAAACACTGAGAGCAGCTCAGGTGGCGAGAGATCACGCTGTACACACCAGCCACACACTCCCTGTAATCTTCCCATTACTGTAATCTGGACTGTAATATGGTCTGAAACCGGTTTCAGTGCGTCTCAGTGTAAATCTGAATTAGAGACGAAGGAAATAAAAAAGCAACTATTACAATATTTACGATCTTCATAAACTTGAAGTTTATAAATCCACTATCAAAAAAAACAACAATAGACTAATTTACCATGGAGACGGTTTTCAAAGTCTTTTTAAAATGCTGCTGTTTGGATATTATATGGACTTTGTTGTAAAGCCTTCTAAGCCGCTTTTGTTTATATACCGTGTTTTAAGTCTTACTGAAACAGAACTTTCCCAGCTAACCGGGAAACATTCCCAAAACGTTGGCTAACTTTAAAAGTTCTTTCCAAGTTATAAAAAAGTTAATTTAGTAATGTTAGTAGAACTTTTTAATGATATATATTAAACGAATTATTCCTAAGATGTTAGTGGAACATGTTAAAAAGTTGCAGAACTTTAAAATGTTTGAATAAGGTTCTAATAACAAAACAATGTTTATACAACATCTAAAAAAAATAATGTGAACATTTCCATAACTTTTGAAAATAACATTTTTAACGTTTCTGCTGCTTAATGGAAAATTGCTTAATGCATAATTTGGTGTGCATACGATGCCCTATAAAGCTTTCTATATAGACAGCTTACTAAGTTTTGATACAGCTATAACTTTCCTCATTCTACAGACCATATAGATCCATCAGTCATGTGATGCATCTATAGGTTCAAAAATGATGATTGCGTTTTCCATTATACAGTCTAACCTGTTCTGTGATGTCAGCAAACGACACTATGAACCCACGGGTGGATTGTGAAAACGCCGCTGTATCTGATGAGAGATCAACAATATTGACTCAGCCTCTGAAATGCCTCTGTTCTTCATAATCAGGTTAAGATCGTCCGCGGCACACTGAGAGAGAAAAAGACAGAATTTACTTTTCTCCATTTTAGCCCGACTGCCGTGCCTTTTCAGCACTTTCGACGCTTCCGCTTGTGGCAAAAACTCGGCGAGCGTTTGGGAATAACTTATTTAACAGATCACATTTCCCTCTCAGTCAGCAAAACAGAAGTCCCTCACTGAGAAACAAAGCACAGGCAATGTACTGTGAAATCTAGGGTCACCCAGAGACAAATAACTCCACAGCAAAGGGCAACAAAGGACGCTGAAATAAAGAGGCTGGGCTCTTTCCAATAATTAATTAAAGACTCTTTCAGCAACGCAGGCAGAGGAGATGGGAAACACATTGTGCTGGTGGAATCATAACAAAGACCGGCTTCACTGCATCTGTCCTCGCGCTGTCAATACATCTCATATATCAACACTTGGCGGTAACATGTAATCACTTTGAATTTAGTCCAGGCTTGGGGTGTTATTGACTTAAAAGCCTTCTGTTCTGACTCTAGACTTCTTGCCGAGAGCAACAGGAACGATCTACATGAGTCTGTTTGGATGACTGTCAAACCAAACACTCAGATGAACATGCAACGTTCTTCTGTCACCAACAAACCTTTTAATAGACTGCGAGAGAGACGGAGTGTTATTATTGGCTAATCAAACGTTGGTTCTATTAAAATAACAATAATAAGAAACTGCATTATTGTTTTAAAAAATAACAGCTCAGTCACCTAATGGCAAATTCCAGCTCAGTAAAACACATTTTTAAACAAAAGGTGGAATAAACCTTTGGAGTATCGCTTTTTAAATATTTATAGCTAGATACATTGGGGTCTGAAAATCTGAAGGCTCAGTGTAAATTTAAGATGCAATTTAAACCTACTTTATTTAAAAAGAAATGCAATAGTTATATGATTCTGAGAAATCGAAAACAACATTAGAGATACAGAAAAACATTATGACTTTTTGTTGAAGTTCGCAAGATGATATTTGAAACACTCTCAAACAACTCTACAGCGTGAAACCCCATGGTACGATTTTATGGATTCCACTATGACGCAGATAACACAAACACATTTAGTAGCCCTCTCTGAAAATGCTCCTGGTAGTTCTGTTTTCATAAAACAAGCCACATCAAATCTCAACTAATCAATATCAATAGAAGCCTAACGTTTTAAAGGTGTGCGTGTTTGTTGAATAAGCTCAGCTGCATTAGTTTAGGGTTTGAGCACCTGACTGTCTCGCTGTGGTTGCAGGCACTGCCTCAGGCCCTGCAGTCTTCACTAGTCAGTGAGAACTAGAAGGTCTGTCCTCAACCATCTACCTCAGCTTCTTAAAAACAAATATAGCAGCCATGGTGTGGAGTAGAGCAGACTTCAGAAATGTTTCAATCTTTTATTCCAGTCTAGGTTTGTAGTTTCTCTCACACAGCAGGAATATAGCTGAACAGCACTGCTACAGATGTGAAGACACCCACATGAAACCACATGCTCCCCGATTCCTGGTTGGACGGATAGATTGACGGAGAGATACGTTCTCTGTCGCGTGAACTGTATAGTTCTGCATGTGAGCGCATTGTAATGCGATCTGAAAACATCAACAAAGACTGTTACTGTTATTTATGTTTTATTTAACTAGAACAAAGAACGGTTCCACTAAACCAAGGGTTCACCTAAAGATTGTGGAGAACAGAGGGTTCCAACAGAACTATTTACATAACTCAATGCTCTACCAGTTGAGCTACAGGAACAACCAGAAGCATTAAACTCAATGGTTTTATGTGGAACCCACCAACAGGCGCAATAAAAGGTTCTGTAACTGAAAGGTTCCATTCTGTTCTATCACCAAAAGTCAATCATACGACTGTTACTGGTGTTTCACTGGATACAAAAGAAAACAGCAACTCTGAGAAGCCCCTCACACTTTTGGTTAAAGTTAAAACATCTCCATAAATCTATATCCTGCTGTAAGATGACGGCTTAACTGTAAAGGTGATGCGTGTCACTTCTAGGCCATTTGTGGCACCACAGAGAACTACACAAATAATAGGAGTTTGACATGTTAAACGACTTTGAAAGCGCCACAGAACCGGTGTTTACACTCCTTCAGTCTACGAATTGATTTCTTATAGTCCTCTCAGCACATTAAACGGGATTGGAAAAAGAATTTTAACACTGCCCAAAACACACACTTCACACCATTAAAAGGCCAATGCTGAGTTCTTGAAGTAAGACATTAGAGATTTTATATTTGTCAGCCTGCTCTGCAAACATCCGCTACCGTTCAAAAGTCTGAATTCATGAATTTATATTTATGGATGTGTTGGACCAGACAGACAGTCACATATGACTGGCAACACAAATCATATTTCAAAGAGTTTGCCAGACACATGCAGCCAGGCGAGCACTTTACCCATAACCCCCTCTGTCACAGTTAGTGGACACCGAGCGAGTCCACAAACTGTGTGTGCGGTTCTCCCGAGCCTCTGCCTAATGCGTCAGCCAGCTGGGCTTTTGATTACATGCACTGGTCAGAAAAAACAGACTTCATACCAACAAAAATTCAGCTTTGCACCAGAGTAGTAAACGTATCACATATACCTCACAGCAGCATCAAACACAACATTCAAAACCTTCAAATAGTAGTCAAATGTCAAGTAATATTCTTACATTTTTAAAATGTTCCACTAACTTCTCTGATATTTGCAACGTTTTGATATATGATACGTAACATTGACAAAATGTACTGACGTTACTGCGAGAATGTTTTTTAAGAGAACTTTTAGAGAATGTTAGCCAACCTTCTGAGAACGATCACCGTTAGCTGTAATATTAGACGTTAAACTGGAAATCTGAAAAAAAAAACATTTCTTAATTGCATTTACTTTTAGAACTAACAAAATCTCCATTCCATAAAAACTATCAAAAACATTACACCACACGTCTTTCTGTCCAATCAAAAGCCTCGCAGCATGGGACGTCCCCTCCCTTTCCTGAGAGTGGTAAGAGCCCCTTTATTTTGTGCTTTGGTTCCATATTCCTATCTGTGCAAAATCGCATGAATGCAATTTAAATTGTGATGAACATGCAAACATTAAAATTCTCTCATTTCCTTCCTTTCCACATCCAGCAAAGACCGGAATTTAAATAACTCACCTGACCTAGAAGACAAATCAGCTGTCCCAATCTCTCTGACAATAGACGGAGCCATAATGTACTTTCTGCCTCTCAGATTCAGCCGCGCCATTAACCGTTGATGAAATTTGCTCCAATTCAAGTAATACAGGAATGACCACAGGCTGCATGTGCCCTTGTCAGCAAATGACAGCGTTTGCTATCCTTGAGTGAAACATGAAATATTCATGTAGTGATGCGCGATATTAGGTTTCAATGAATGCTGAGGGACAGGGCTGCAAAACCGACACATCTCACCATATCAACCGAAAGCCAAAAACGATCTCTTGTGTGCGTCCTCATTATTATTTCAGCACTTTGTTTGCTCACTTTTTGCATCACATTTTTATTTTTAAAACATTCTTTTGTGCAATTTTCCCACGTTTCTGTAATGCTGCTTTGCAACGATGCGCTCTGGGAAAAGCGCTCTAGAAATAAAACTGAATTGAATTTGAATTGACTCATTTCCAATGTGTACACTCTACACCACTGCTTCTCCCCACGCCGCCGACAACCGGCCTCTCCAAGGGCTTGTGTTTGCATCAGACGACTGAGGAGTCATCGTCCTCCTGCCGAACGTCTGTGCAGACGAAACCATGCAGAACGCGTCTCTTTGGGGGCTGATCTCCCCCTGGGAGTTCTGTCATATAAAAACTGTGGCAGACTCACGCCCGCGGTCGATACTCTACATTACCTGCGTAAGCTAGGCGTTAGCCGTGACAGCCAGATTCCTGCAGGAGATTCTTTATCAATAAATCTCAGTCATTAGCTGTATTTGCTTATGGCTAGCTGAGAAACGAAAAGAGACTGAGGCAAAGCAAATAACAGCAAGTCGTACCTGGCAGTGAGGACTAACGCATCCATTTTAATTCCCTTTCATCTCAGTGAGAAGGAAGACTTTGGAATCCCAGAGGGGAAACACATCAGTTCTTTGTCACTACCAAAGTCAGTCCTAGTCGCTAAGATCTATGTAACGTATGCCTGCCGCCCCGGGAGCGTTTCACATAGCTAATATTATTCCAAATCGAGATGGCTTTGAAATGCAAACGCACACTAATGCTTTTTCCATGCCAACTGTTGCAAAGCCTCTTAATTGCATTCTTGCTCTGGTCTCTTGTTTACACACAATCTGCAACATCCCATTTTTGGCAGCAGACGCCGGCAGAGGCCTCACAAGAGACGACTCGCAGCCCACACAGAGAGAAGCAGCTAGACCGACACCAGGAGAAGAAAACAAGGTGATCTGAGGCGTTATTGATATCTGTTTCCAGAGTCTCATTTAGATAAACTCAACAATCTTTGATTACTTGCACCAGTGGTCTCCACCGTTGGGGTGGGACCCCAAACATGCATGATATAAACAACCATGTTAGCTTTTGAAACGAGAATTAAATGCTTCAAATGTTGTAGATATAAGAGACTTTACAGTGTGTCAATTCATTCATCTGTCAATTGGTAGGAGCTAAATAGCCAAATTTTGACACAGGCATAAAAAATTAAATATAATCAAAGAGGTAAAATGGTTTATGATAGTCATGAAACCTTTAAATAACAAACAACAGAGACAATAAACAGTTGAGGAAGCGTAAAATCAAGTGAGAACCACTGACACCTGTAGTCAAATTCCGACTAGATGTTGTTTCTCTCATATGTAACACAGCCCTGTATGCGGATGACCTGTATATGTATGAAAAGAAAGAAAGTCACTGAAAATTATATTCAGACGTGATCTAGGACATTTTCACAGGTAAAACTCAGCAGGGCGGCTTCAAAAAAAAATTGTCCATGCTAAATCTTTAGTTCCTTAGATATAAAAAGAAAACAGCATAATTTAAAGCTGACATTACTAAGAAAATGTTAAATCACCTTCAAATCACAACATTAACGCTCTCTGTACTGTTTATTAAAAATGTTTCATCTGATTTTGTCTCTGTGCCCTCATTATGAAATCATTTATATAGAAAATTCTGTCTCTCATTTACTCCTAGTCTTTCTGGTTAGTGCCTCAAAGCGTCTCTTTTAACGTTGACCAAAGTACAGGAAATGACCAAAGATCAGCTATACAGGGCAGTTTTACATCCCTAGATTAAGCTTATCGGTGCACTGAAATTACACTGTCAGGAATGACTCCTCACTGAAATAGTATTTAATTTAAGAATACACTTAATCTGTCTTGGAAACCCGCCCATGGAGTTTTAATTAAATTTAATGGAGAATATAATACCATGAATACCTCTATTCACAAAAGCCGTGGGAGAGTTTTTAATAAAAGACATGCAAGTTTGTCGCTACAACCGACAGGTTAGCTGCTTGGTTTATTTGTTTAGCAGAGGTCATGTAACATGATGGCTGTTAAACGCTGACGCAAGCATGTGCTGCCCACACCGGCTGCAGCCGGTGCTTGGAGTGGGAGAACATGAATTTAAGTGCATGCCATGACATCATCAATAACATAGCAGAACCTGATTTATGTGCAGGAGAGAGAGCCGGACAGACCGTGTGACGAAACCACCCCTTTCTCACATAGCTCTCCAATGAGCACCATCCTACGCTGTGATTGGACGGCGCTCGACCTTCAGCGTGGTCGCCCGGACCCCACCCTCCATCCGTTAAACGGAGACGGGGGCGTGACACATCTATCTCTATCAGCTAGCGGCACACTAGCTATTCATCAGCCTGTGCCCGACAGCAGCGCGAGACAGCAACGTAAGCACATGTGTTAACAGCTAAACTCCTCCCACTTCATAAAACACACACACACTCACTGTATGTGTGGTTTATGGGCACTCTCCATAAGCGTAATGATTTTTACACTGGGCTAATCACATTTTCTATCCTCTTCCCATAACCGCACCCCTAAATCTAATCATGAAAGAAGTTTTTTATTTAGTTAGTTTAGTTTATTTTTTATTAAGAAATGCCTTTTCGTATGTGTTTTTTATGCAATTTGGTTTACGAGGACATATTACACATTCTTATACCACACACACACACACACACATGCATGCGCACACATGCACACACACACACACACACACACTGGAATGCCTCCTAATCTTTCTAAATGTCTTTATTTAAATGAAAATCAATTTTAACCCACCATGTTTAATCAAATCTCCTGTGTCCAGCCAAAATGTGATTGCTGTGCTGCTGTTACAAATCTCTTGCAATGCACACAAAACAAATACATCAGAAAACCATTACATGTATATTCATGAAATCGCAAATCCCGGGATCGTGCTAATCAATAGGATTAACTAACAAGCTAATGCAAACAAAGCACTTTGTAATCCCATCCAAACAGAGAACATTACATCAGCGTTATGTCCACGGCACACAAACAGCCGGCCAACATTTAATGACAAATAACATTGACATTTATGAGCTTCAACTTATTCTCATGCAGTTTTAAACCCTGGGAAAAGCCAATTTTTTCACTTCAGTCAGGGAGTTTTAACTTCACAACGACATACGATTAACTACACCAACTACATCCAACCAGTCACTGTGTCATGTGACAAAAATCAACTGCAATTTGCTGTCACACTTTACAACTTAAACTACCATTGAAAATGTGATCTTATTATTATCTCAATTATTCCTTCTAGACAACAATGAGTTTTATGAGGAAACCTCACTAATGTCTCCATTAGTTTCAGAGGAGATCTCAACAAATCAATATTATTGAGGATTTCAATATAAACTCACATCTCACCAAATAGACCCAAATCCAGATTCAGTCATAAAAACACAAGTAGCATTACATTTATACCTCCATGTTTCTACTAACAGTCTTTTTGTTTCTATTTCTCCTCAACAATTTTAGGAGAAACATCTGAGACAAAACTGATACAACTGTTTTTACATCTCCAAATAAAACAGCATTTGTTTAGTAAAAGAAAATCATGATTTTCAGATCATGCATTCCTTATATACTCATATAGCTAATAAAAATACATATATACATATAGCTAACTGAAACTACTATATCCAAACCATTATGATTAGATATTATAGATCAATATTTACTTGGTTCCCTTTAAGTGCCTATATGTAATTGTATGTAACAGTGATGTAGATTCTAAAAATAGATTGTAATACAATGAGAATCTTCACAACTTCACTACTCAATTTAAACAGCTTCACTAACACTGCTGCAAGAACCATATCCCCGAAATATCATTGTGATCACTTGAAATATTCATATTTACATAATCATGCATATGTACGCAGCCGAAACGCCTTGTGTTGAATGACAACAGCGGCTCATTACAAAAGAAGGCTGAATTCTCCAGCGAAATGCAAGCTGAAGCGCGCTTATTCAATATTTAATGCTTTGAGATTTTTTTCTCAGTGTCATCGCTGATGTTTTCACGCCATAAATCTCTTCTCAAATCACATTTTAAAACAGCAGCGTGAGATTACATCATAAGGAAGCGTTTCGGTCTTATTTCAAGAGACGAAAGTGTGACTTTGTTTTTTTAAAATCAAAAACACACTCAGACTGTAAGGAGGAGCGCGGCTGCGCGTTTGCATGCGTGGGGGCTGCGTTCATTATCAGGCGGCGTACAGGACGTTGTTACCGAGATTCACTGCTAAAATAAAAGCACGCTCGCTCAAAACACAGCGCTTAAAATACCGATTTTAACATCTCTGTGGAAAACAACAATGTTTACATGTTTCTTTCTAAGCCGCTCTCTCACTTTGTACCTCACACGGCACGATATTGTTGATTCCCAAAAGGCGTCGACTCATTTGAGCTGTGAATTTGAATGACGAGAGCGATAATCCAAACCGAACGTTACTTTGACAAAGTGCGCAATAAAAGCAGCGGCCATGAGACGCATTTATTTTTAATTGCTACGTGTCTGTTGCTTAATTTGAGGCCAATAAAACGTTTTTTTAAATGATTAGAGAAAAAGAAAAACAAATGGAATTGCATTAAGGCCTGAGTGGGTGGCGAACGGAAACGCGTGCGGATTTGACGGAGGGGATTTTGCAGGCCAACAAAGGAAAAGCTATACTTGTAATCCCCAACATTAAACGCACTGTCAAGCCACTAATAAAAATAAACCAGAGGAACATCAAGTGCCCATGATTTATGACATTTTAAAGCCCTCTGAATCAAGCTGTCTCTGTCTGCTCTCTCATACAGTGTCCAGTATTTTTACTCACGTTCTGAGCCGTGTACTGCACTGACAAATATATTTGCTGAAATACTGTCATAACCAGGCGACACGAAAGGTTACCAGCCTCAAATTATTTTCCTGCACAAAGCCAAAAGATCACGTACAATCACATCCCTGATTATTACACCACTGGAAACAGCGAGCGGACGGGGGCCTAGAATGTTTTGAGAAACAGAAAGCAAACAAGCTATTGCGATCTTAGCTGATCTCCAGCAACACCTTGATTAGAACTGACATTAAAAAATGTGATTTAATGCTTTTAACTTTATCGTGTTGCAACCGGTCAGATCACAAGGTAAGGGTTAGAAAAGGGCCTTAAATCAATTGAGTGGAATTGTAAAATGTCCCTTACCAGGAAAAAAGGCAACCAGATGAGATGAAAAAGCAGGTTTTAACTTGAAGCCACTGCCAGGCACAAATCTTCGGTTCTGAATTAGGAGCGTGGCTTATAGCCTTTCCTTGACCCAACCACAATGTATAAGAAAAGCAAGGCAGGGATTAATAGCTATTAAATGGTAAACAGCGATTCTGAGCCACCTGTAAATGGGTCTTATTACCCCTGCAATCTCAGGCCTTCCAAAGTGTTTAAAGCACTTGAAAGTGGAACTTTAAAACACTTGCCAAAGTCGTGTCTTCAGGACATTGTGTGATTATTCTCAGACTGACATCAGGTTAATGAACAAATGAACGGAAAGAGAGTCACACCTGATCTGAGATCAGTGACTTACCAGCCCGATTTAACTACAATTAAAACGTAACTATACCGACCTCAAGCATCAGCCTGTATTTCAAAAACAGTAAAACTTTCAGCAAATTTCTCATTTGGTTCCTACTTAAACTTTAACTGAATTGTAATTAAAGAAAAACAATTTAATTTTGTACACCAGAGACATCAGAGGTGAGCTGGATACATCAGAAAAGGAGAAAAAAAGACTAGCAATCAATTCATGATTCAAAGCTGCATTAAAACGACACAATTTTAAGTCCTTGTACAATATTCAATATGTAAAAAAACTAAAATGGAACCCAGCTATAATAAAAAAGGTCTTATATTATGTCCATTGTGAAGAGAGTGTACAGTTCAGCTGTGAGATGTTAGCTACGTGTGGCTCATTACCTAGCGATCATTCAGCCTTTCAACCTGTGAGGCAGAGACCCTCCAGTCTCGCTCTGATAAGGCCCCTCTTTCACTTCAACGCCCCATTGAGGACGAGAGTCTCCGAGGGCCCTTTTATCAGCCGTGTGAGGCAGCGGTAAAAGGGAGGTGAAGACAGAGGGGTTGACAAGCGTTGACCCCCATTGACAGGTGGCCAGATTGAGGGGTGAGATTAGCTCCACTTTCTGAAGGCAGAGGCTGAGGGGAGGAGACGCATCAGCCAGGATGAACGAGCAGTCTGAGGCAACTGTGTCGTGCTTGGTAGCCCTAAAACCAAACTGTGGCTCCTCACGCCATAACATGAGGAGGTCAGCTCCACAGCCGGTTCTCCTTCATGTAATCAAGAACAAAGAACCACAAAGAACTTCACAACTGGAGTCAATGGATTCATTACATGTAATGCATGAAATGAGATATTGAGTAAGTTAGCATGTTTAGCTTGCTCACCGTGTCATCAGACTGCATTAACCTTTCCCAATGACACAGCAAACCTGTTTCACATCTGAGGGTGTGACTTTCGTCCAGAGCCAAAGTTGTTTGAACTTGACTCCGCCTCTTCCAGAGACAGATGAATCGCGGGCATCAAGGCGAGCGACAAGTTCAGACCGTTTTGTGCCGAGAAGAACCCCAACTGCGTCGGGGCGTCTTTGATGATGTCTATCACGAACTTCTCCAGACTGACATAAAAGAGCTCATTTCATCCCGCCGCCTGCACCTGCTCAGAAAAGTACGAGACACTTTCGGTTCTTCGGCAGTTTAAAGTCTGAGGCGCAACAACCAACAACATCCTTTAAGTACTGCAGGAGAAAAACAACAACAAAACACGAACGGAAGAGAAGAACATCAAAGCCAGGAGCCTGACTTAAGTGCTCTATTCATCATTCTCATTGTCATCGCAGGTGACGCTTCGCTGAGAAATGCAGTTAACACGAGAGTGAAGCTGTTGGACTGCCGGAACCATGCATCAAATTTGTGAGCGCTCTATAGTCACAGCTCAGGACGACTGAGTCATTACACTCAGTGTAATTTCAAATTAATTTAACTTTCGCTTTAAACTATGCAGGACTTTCTGTCTACCTCCCAGCGCCATTTAAATAATAGCTTAAGACTTTCCTACACAATCATTCCGGTTGCCATTTTTCCCAGTGATTATTTGCAGTAAAATGAGAAGCGGAGGCTTGATTGGGAATTAAAATCTAATCGGAAGCTCCAGTCTGGCCGTTGTGAGCTGGTGGCTCTGCATCACTGACGTCAGCCCACTTCTCTAAAACACAAGCTTATCTGTTTCTATTCCCTCTTAACTATCTGTTTCTCCTGCCCAACACTTTTTGTTCATGCAAACCCACACGCTTCCCCAGCTAACATGTAACGTTTTCAAAACGTTGCCAAATGTTCTCTATGAAGATTTCTCAAAGTCATCAAATAACATTCTTGCAGTAACATTAATCAAACGTGTTTCTAACATTATATATTGTGCATCAACAATGTTATTCTCAAGTAAGTGAAACATAGAAACTGTATAGAATTATATTCCAAAGCAACTTTCAATTCAACTATTCAAAATTACCCAATGCGCTACCAGTTTAGCTACAGGAACACAAGAACTAAAGAATTAAACAGGTTTAAATGACATTCATTCTAATAACCAAGCAAAAACATTAATGCAATATTTTAAAAAGACATATCAACAATCCCACAACTCTCAAAATAGCATTTGACATTATTTTCAGTTAACGTTTTCGTTACTTAATGGAAACGTTTTGGTAACAATTTTTACAAATTAAACTTACTCTGTTCTTGTCTTGTTCTATCAGGCGAGACGCTCCATTATCTGATTTATTCACATTCTCTAATCCATCTCTTTAGGGTGGATTTCAGCTTTAATAAATGATGTCCGAATTCCTATTTCTGGGCGAACAATTTCTTTAACTGTGGGGGTTAAATAAAACACAACTGCAAATAAATTAATAAACTGTTGTGAATAATGATTTGCAGTCACGCAGTGTAACAATCTTGATTTGACACATTTTGCAGCCCAGTGTTTGCAGAGATGGGTTTGTGCACACACACGCAGAAGCACATACACACAGACAGGCACATACACACAGGCAGACACACACACGCAGAAGCACATACACACAGACAGGCACATACACACAGGCAGACACACACACACAGAAGCACATACACACACAGGCAGACGCTGAATATCGACTAGATTTGTGTAGTGTGTTTATAAAAGCATATGTATGACCGGCATAAGACAGACATGGAGGACACCCCGTACATTACTGCACATTTAAAGCACAATATCTATGCACGGATCGATACGTGTCAGGAAGAATGTGATTTACTAATGAACCGGTTTGGACCGGTGTGAGAACTTTATCCTCTGGGTCTGCAGAACTGACGTTCTATCAGCAGAAGGTCTGAGAGCAGATGAAGGTCTTCGTTCACCTTCTGTGGCTTTAATCATTTATCAATGCACACACGGTTCTGCGTCTGATTAGAACCGGCCTGTCTGTGCCGGAGTGATGCTTGAGTTTAAAGAGACGTTTCATTGATCAAGAAGCCTTGCTTAGAGACTGACAACTTATGTTCCTCATTGCTAAACATACCCAGACACACATCCACCAACCTCAAGCCATTTTAACAAGACTTCAAAGATACACAAAGCCATTCTGCTTTACGCTGTGATGCCATATTCATGACAATTAAAGTCACACATAGATTCTCATTACTGCATTTAATGAAATTAAAAACTTGAAATTCCTGTATGCCTTAATATTTAATTTTAAAAATGCATTAATTAAAGTAAAGGCAAGTTTTAATACATCAAGGTAGCTGTGCTGCAGGAATTTATACTTAAAATAATCACTGTATGATGAATGAAAGTCTAACCAGAATCACCATTGAAAATAATGGGTTTCAATTACTGAATAAAGTACTATTCATTTTTTTACTTTAAAGACTTACTGTGCCAATTTTTTTAAAATGATATAACATGATCTAGACACACTTGATTTGTTTTACTCTGGAAGTTCCCTAACAGCAGAGCTCATAACAGCTGGGGGTTGTTAGTGCGCTTGTACACAGTACCAGTTACTAAATATGTGGGTCTTGTTCCTGTTTATTAGAGTTTGTTGCCTGTTCAATAAGCCAAATGCAAATCATTTTTAATTTTGACTAGGGAGCACCCTAGTTAGCAAACTTTGCACCCGCCCATATGTTACTTCATGTAGAATGCTGAGTCAATGTGGATTGACTTTATAACTACATCTCCCAGAATGCCTTTCTGTCGTTCCCATGGGGGCGCGGTTAATGGAGGGCCTCATTAACCTTGGGGAGTTGCTTTAAATGGCAATAGTTTTCGCTGACACCACAAAAGAGCGGCAAAAAAATGGTCCTTCCCTTCCTCGCCGCATGCAAATCACTTGCTCAAAAGGAAATTACTTCCTAGGGGCTGAGCGCTATTAATCTAAATTCTGTGGTCGTCAAATTGTTGCACATAATAATATATAAGAAACGGCTTATGATGTTTATCTGCTCTGACATTCTATTCTGGGATAAAAACATGTTTTTTTCACCCTCGGTTTCGTGGAGCACATCAAATGATGGCTTTCTTGAGTAGAAAATGCATTTCCTGTTTACCGCCACGAGAACAGCGAGACGGGTTCTGCGCGTGTGCGCGCACCTCGTCTGCAAAAGGCCCATTTTCAAACACTTTACAATCACACTTGCTTAAAAGCTCCACTTATTTAAACTGCTCTCAGTCTATTCAATCAGACGCACATACATTACTCTAATGTAAATTATACATTGCATGCAGTCCGTAATAGAACGGAGATTTCTGACACTGAGATAATTTGTCTGGAATTCCAGCGAGACTCCAGTCAGCTTCTTCTATCCACACAGACTTGCATCACCATCAGGGCTGTTTAAATTAAAGTGCCAGGGAGACATGGATGGTTAAATTATATATTACATGCCACTGTTGTGTACTCTAGCGGAGTAATGAGGCCCGGCACTCACAGCTTTATGGTGCAGAGGATGAAGACAGTCGTTACGGCTGTTCTTTGCATGTAGATACTATGTGTAGGACATACGATGCAATAAAGTTTGATGAATAAGAATTCACGCAGTTATCGCTGTACCTGCCATTTGTGATGAAAGGTAATGCCTAATGTGATCACAGCCCAATGTGTAAGATTCGCTTTTGCTAAAATGCTAAAAACAAAGTGGATGTAACATTTTTGGATCACAACGGTCAAAAAAATCAGTTTTCCAGCAGAATTCTACAAAAAAGATTTTTACCATCTATTCCCCAAACCAAAATAATCTATGGGAAGCAGGAAGGAATTAACTTTTCCATAAAAAGGAGACATTTGTCCATTTTGGATTTACAGAGGCATTTTGTGTTACTTTTATAAGGCCAATTTTTATACGTACTATAAAGTGTAAATGTGTTGTCTATGTTTGTGTCTGCGGCTCTCTTCTGCACCAGTGACTAATTCAGACGCCTCTGATTGGCCATTTGACAGAACAGCAAACATGGCTCTGATTGAAATCACTCAACAAACACGCCTCTGATTGGTTGTAATGCTCAATGCTGCAAAAACAACAAACAAAATAACACATTAAGGCAATTCTGTTTCAACATAAGCGGATATACATGCAATCAACAAATTTATGTTCATTTTCCCACTTTACTTTAATAGTGACAACAATAAAAATGATTTAATTGTGTAGGGCGTTTTAGCCCCTTAATCCTTAATTTAGGTAATAGTGTTTTGTCCATCTTGGTGGTGTTTTTAAACCAAGCCCCTGTTAATTTCCGACCACGATGGGGAATTTATTGCAGTTAATAAGTGATCATTAAGCGTTTTTGTGAACCGCAGGAAACTAGGCTGCAGTGGGAACCTTGGCAAACATTTAAAAGGTCTTTTCATCACATATCGGGCTGTTATCACATTAGGCCTTTGGTTAGTATCTGGATAGCTGATGGTATCTGTACACAGTTAGTGGCTAAACTCAAACATTTTGCTGTGCTGGCACATGGCAGAGGTTCCTCTGTGAGGGTGTGTTGTATCGCTTCAGCTGCAATCTTTATGCCCCATCAGCGCTGAAATTAAAACAGAGAAGGGGAAATTGGATTCCCAGCTTCTCAATAAGCAGGAATATCCTACCTTTTGTCTTAATTACATTAGCCAATGAGCCCCCTTCTCTCTAAGCCGCTCACTGAAACATCCCTTAATAACATGGGAGAATAGACTGGCGTAGGGCCCACCAAACCAGTGCTGGAAGAGTAAAGGTGGGACAGACAGAAACCTCACTTTACAGAACATCTATAATCCGTTGCGTGAGGACCAGTCCGGACAGCGGAATCTCTTCCCTCAGGCTCCATGATGGATGTATAGCTGAACAGGCTATAGAAAATGATAGAACATCGCACTGAAGAAACAGACCTGACGGAGGAACCCTGCAAGATGAATTGTGCTAGACAATATTCTTTTTGAGCAAACCGCAGTCTGTATTTCTCTATTCTCTGCTCATGGAGCCCCCTGGGTGATGTCAGTCAGCGCTCCTTTTCTTTCCTCATCGCCGCTAATTTTGGGTGACGCTGATGTTTCTTGCACAGCTTGGAACGCGGTTTGTCACTCTAATGAAGTGTTTGGTGGGAAAAGCGCCTCTGGTCTGATCCCTCAAGGTGACAGAGATGCAGGAAAGCGCTACGCAAACAGCCTCTCCTCTGAGAGACGCGCCTGAGCGCGTATGCTAGGTTCGTGCGTGCCCGCGTGGTTATGGGAAACGCATTTGTTTGCAACTTCAATGCAGAAACCCCAAAACACTCTGTACTCCATCAAAGCAGGATGAAATATGTCCTGCCAACACAGTTTTTTTGCCGCCATGACAACCAACAACACTTCAACATCACAACATGCTAACAACTAATTAACTTCATGCTAGAAAATGCCACATAGGCGTAGCTCACTCTTACAACACAGAAGAGAATGAGGGTCTGTGGTACTCCACCAAGCGCAGACCCTCTCTACAGGGGACAAACTAGCCAAAGGCCATAAATCTGCAAGAGAAGGTTGATCTTCGTGTTCGTTTGTTGGCCAGCCATGTGTGAAAATGTTAATGAGGGTTGTTATAATCCAAGAGATGGTCACGTTTTGCAAGCTCCTCTGCTTTTCTGCTTACACTCAACTATTGGCCGGCATCAATCCTCAACCACCGTTGTGCTAATATTAGATCTAATCGCTGAAGTGCGTCTGGTAAAGTCCCTCTCTGCCTCTCTCCTCCATTTTTAAATGGACAGGCTGAGGTGCGTGCCAGAGAACAGACTAGTAAACGTGTTGTTGTTTGTGAGTATATAAATTAGATGTTGGCCTCAGATAACATGCAGAATAAATATGCGTATAGTGCTTTCAGCTGTCCTCCCTAAACATCACAAAAAAAAGAAATGCATACATGCACACACACACATACACGTGCACACACATGCACTAACACACACCCACATGCCCATTTACATTTACACACACACCTATTCATATGTGTACACACACACACACGCACGCACGCACACACGCACACACGCACGGTTCTCAGACTTTGCCCAAATACTTTAAGGCTAATACTTAAAAGAAAGTGGCTTGCATCACTGATTTGTTTATAGGCTTGTGCAAGTGCTGCTCTGTTTTCCCATCTTTCTTGGTCTTTGTAGATAAAGATTTTCAGATTCTCACTTTGATCTCCATCTTGGATTAGCTCTCTGTTGTATTTATGCACACTGGGAAATATTATCACGCACACAAACCATTTTCTCACGAGGTGTGCCATACCGGGAGTCCGCTGTCTTTTCCACAACTGACATTATCAGCCAGGCCTTAAAAAACTGCACAGACAAGCAACACTTAGCTTCCTGCACTCTCTACCTAAAACTAAACAGGAGAATAATTACTGCCGTTGAATAATACATGGTGCATTGCAAAGCAATCAACATGTCAGAAACGAGGCCCGGTTTAGTGCAGAGTGGCAAAGAATTCTGGGGGATTTGAAGGATTCAGTCGATACAGTAATAAGAGTTGGTTGAAGGCGCGTGAAGAATTTCACCCTCGCTCCCGTACTCTACTCTTGTCTCTCGTTTCCTTGCTTTCAGTCGTTCGTTCCTTCCTCTGTTTTTTTCTTTCTTTCATCCTGAAAATTCTATTTCGCTCCCGTCTTACTGCTTCCCCTTTATGAATTGATAAATGTAATTATTTTCCACAATTCCTACTCTAGATGTTCACTACATTTCTAATATATTTGGTAACCGGCTTCTCTTTTCCCAGCCGAACCTTTCGGAGCGCTCACTCCGCTTCCATGAAAACCATAACAAGAGCATTTGGACGAGAGGTGTGTTAACCTGAGCTCCACATTCTTTCCAATTACATTTTCCCTTCAATTCTTTGGCACTCTCTCATTGCTAGACTTCAAAGGAACACCGGCATGCAAAATGCTCACCGCTGTGTAAAATGTACGTTGGCACAAATGGCCACCTGCCCTGCACCGCTTGCCTAAAGCACAGCCGTGTCCCCTGTTCTCAACCCTGGGCAAACTCCACTCCAGAAAATAATTGAAATCCTTTGGGTTTGACGGACGTGAGCGCACTACATTATGTAAAAATACACTGTGAACATAATCCTTATCCAGGGATTACCTCAGAAATTCGTCACGATCCCACAAACTTTCTGTGATAGCTATTTACTCTTCCCCGCCCTAAGACGATTGCAATGTTGAATGGTGGGATAGATTTGGGGGCGGGATCAAAATGTTTAAAGAGACATTAGCCGAGCAATTAATCTCATCTCTTTTGTTTCTGCCAATGTTAACATCAAATCTACACACTCATAAATCTTTCTGAAGACGAAAAGTTCAAAAAAAGTTCAAGGTGGATAAGAAACAGCATTGAACAACATACTGGGAATGTCAAAAACACTGTTTCTTTGGTATGATTTTCTAAATAAATAGTAGTTGTATTTTAATACCAATACATTTAAAAACTAATAAAAAAACAAGCCATTCTAAAGCACTGGTACCTTTTGTTTAGTGTTTTAGAAACTTTGCCTACCCGGTAAGGCTTTTAAAAGGTCTTTTAACAATGCTAAATATGTAGCATTAGACTGTGTGGTAACAGCAAATTAAAATAAACGCATCTGTCTTTAAGGCAGTACTGTTAAAACTGATGTTACAGCTTAAGCCAATGCAGCTGCTGTATGTCAGGCTGTCCGGAGCTCTCAAACAAACTAAAAGTTCAGAGCAACCCAACCGCAGTGTTTATAACTTTCCCATGTCTTTTATTGCTGCTTTTATTGGTCTCTGCATATAAAACTGGGGCAGCAGAAAGTTCAACATCAAAAAGTGACAAAGTTTTCAATGGTAAAATGGTCTTTGCTGTGCTAACAAAAGTTTTGACTTTAAAGGTAAAGGGGTCTCTGAAAGTAAGAACTGGCCAAAACATCCTCACTTTACTCTCTTCATCCTCACTTCAACTGGTCAAACTGGTGCTCACAAAGATACACAGATGTACAAGCACACACACACACTCACATATGCGCACACACATGCACACTCATACACTTATAGAAACAAACACACACCCACTTACAAACACACACACACTGCTTGGATGGCTAAGCGCTCCTCCCTCCCCAGAGGAAACCCATTTGGCGTCTTTATTTTGGTGGCATGATAAAAGAAGACAGACAGCTCTCTGATAGATGTTTAAACAGGAGGGTGTTGAGAAGAACACTCACACGCTTAAGTCCAAAGCTTGAGTGATTGTTTGCAGAGTCACTGAGCTACAGTGATTCCTGTCTCTCCTCCATTTAACTTTTCTCCGCTGCTCTTCTTGTTGTTTGTGGCAGAAGGTTTTCTCTTCTGTGTGCTAATGAGTTTTCTGTGTGCTTTAGTGTGTGTGTTGATGCTCAAATATGTGTGTTCATCTTCGTATGTGTCGAACCACTTGTGTTTGCAGCATAAAATGATTTGGCATTCTAACGGTGTGCCTCTCTCACACTCTCGCTCTCTCTCTTTTGCTCCCTGTTTTTTCTCTGTCACTGTTTGCCAAGGTTTTGTGACGGCTCGCGGAAGCCTAGTCAAACACAATTTTCTCATTCATCTTCCTGTCATTACCATATTTTAATTACTTTTTTTAAAGAGACTGCCCAGGAGTAAAATAAATCAACAGAAAAAAGCGAGATGTTACACCGGGGGTTATCGCCCGGGTTGGTGTCTCTGAGGAATAATTGAGGGACAATGAGAACCGGGCCCAGCCCAGTACGCAAAGCTGCAACACTTGGCCTGAAAACCGGCAATTCCCGGATATAATGGCCTGGAAAGGCTGGAGGGACTTCAAGGAATGGGAGAATGCTCTCCCTGTGATCCCTGGGAGGGGTCAATTGGATTTTATTATCCATAACATTCCGTGCACCTCATTTGACAATCCACTCATGGGGTCAAAGCCACTACAGCCTAATGGAAACAGTCATCAGTAATGAGAAAAGCGGTTTAATAACAAGCTTTATATTAATGCAGCGTCTAATGAACGAGCGCTGAAGCCTTTTCCCTGCTGATTACTAACTGATTACTGGGTTAGTACTGCCAACACCGCTACCGGGTCTCACTAACCAACCGCACCACAAATGGATAAAACACAACAAGCTTGATGCAGAAAATAAGATTCAGGAACCAAAGTTTCATATCTGAAGATCTGATAAATAAGTAACAGGATAATTTTGTGCCAAATTTTACAGTTTTACTTTTCTTCAAATGGGTCTATGGGTTGACTACTACTACTACTCCTACTACTACTCCTACTACTACTACTCCTACTACTACTACTCCTACTACTACTCCTACTACTACTACTACTACTACTACTACTAATAATAATAATAATAATAAAACTGCAGTGCAGTGCTTAGCCCTCAACTAACCTAAACATTATTAAAAAATCTATAACTGATTATTAAAATCCATAACCGATAGATTAAATGTTCACTATCAGATCAATACATTATACCTGAGTCTTTCCCGAACACTGAGGCCATGCTCCGAATTCTTCCTGACAACAGCAGTTTCACTTCCCTGTCGCTCGCTGGCCTCAGGAACACTCGACTCGGCGAGAGTCTGTGTGAATCACAGATCTGTACCTGCTCAGATCTGCCTGGCCTCCACTGTCTGGTCATCATATTAAGAGCAGAGACGGGAAAAGGTCACAGATCGGGGCGGAGAGAGTCATAATACAAAAGCTGAATCACAGATGATTCAACACTTTGCTATTATAGCGTGTCAGGGGACACACACGCACACACACACACACACCACACACAGAACCACACACAGCCTTTGTCAGCGGTTAAAGACAACATCCTACAAGCTAAAAAAGGCACATTTACTTAAATTCTGATTAGTAAAAGAAGTAAACGCAGAATAAAACCAAACACGCCCGGTGCTGACAGAACACGTACAATGTTTTGCTAAAACGGCATGAGTTCGTACGCGGCTATTAGCTTCACACTCAAGCAAACGTGTGGGGGAAGCTTTCGCGCTAATGCACACATTCACCAAGCCATTTGAGGTGAGAAATTGCTCACATCACATTTTCGCAATGGGGGATTCCTTTAAAAGTTTTTTTTTTTTTTTGCCTTTTTTTGGCCATCAATCAGGACGCGTTACATTGCCGTTTCTCTGACTCCGCCACGCAGCAGGAGGCCGAGAGATGACTAACAGATACAGAGAGAAACATTCAGTTCAGAACCGGAACAATCCAGAGAAACAGTTTAAGCCGAGCTTTAAAAACAACATGAATAAAACATACTTTAAGAAGTATTCTCCAATGCAACCAAATCTAGACAGAAAACATTCTAACATTCATTCTACATTGTTTCTTGCTAATTCTGAAATACGTTACTACATATTAAAGAAAATAAACGTACAGTGAATGTCTAACAAACGCTGGTCTGGATTTTGCTGTATGTGGTTTGATGATCTGATGTACGCTGATAAATCAAAATGAACTGACGCTCTATAAATGAAAATTCTGTGTCATATTTTGGGTCCAAACAGTAAAGCTGTCAGAACTCTATCACTTCTGGTGCCGGTTATTATGAATCCAGTATAAACTGGAGTCCTATTGCTTTTTCTCAGCCTTATTATTACGATGTTTCAATTTAAACTGCTGGAACTTTTTACTCTTATGGTGAAAACTCACCAAAGTTTACATTTTATCTGATTATTACTGGTCATACTGAAGACAAAAGACTATTTCTTTTCTGAAAAGGACCTTTGAAAAACCCTGCTTAAGGTTTTCACGTTTCACTAAAGGTAATATTTCTACACTGTCATTAAAATCCTCATTCTCATGTCAATTGTTACAACTGCGTTACATTTAATTTCCTATATCTTTCCGTTCACCCTAGACCTATATTGCAGTTTGCAGCTGCAGTTAGTATCGATTCGTCTCAGAATATCGCAATATACTGTAGCAAACACAGCGGTTTGTCGCTCCATCTCAAAACAAAACCCTTCTTTATTAGTTAAAGGGAGGGAAGGCAATTTTGAGAAGACTAGCAAAAGCAAGCGAGCTTTAAAAGCATAGAATCTCACTCTCCAAAGCCACGCCTCTTCCACACACAAACACTCTCTCTCTCTCTCTCACACACACACACACACACACACACACACAGTTTGACAGACAAGTAGGATGTCCTATCACTGCGTTCGGACCACCTGATTAGACAAACACTTTATAGTCCTGCACCTTCAACTGAAAACACATTTATGTATATATACACATCACTTATTGATTCCTATCGGGATATAAAGAGGCTTTCAGCCAGACTTTCAGATCAACTCAATTCTACAAACAGTAACCAAGCTTTCACATACACACTAAGACACAGAGCTGTTGTGCTGCTTGGAGACGTTTTGAATTTAAAGATACTAAACAAGGCATTTATTTTTTAGAACCTATTAAGATTCATGTCAAAAGCTTATTTCACCACGTTCCCAACATCCCCATCTGGGGTTCACCTGCCCCCTTTGTTCCATTTTCTATATCACTGGATAAAAAAAAAGACTAAAATAACACTTTGCTTCTCCACACAGTGCTGTTGTTACCCAATGTATCTTTTCCCCCCTCAAAATAGATTTCATCTCTTTATATTAAATCCATCTTGTTGCGCTGATGTTTCCAGCAGGCCATTATTTAGTTGCCAACTCAGGGATTCTCCCTACACATTTCTAATCGGAGACGCTTCCGTTCACAGACACTTCCCGGCCCAAACACGGCTATATTTCCTTGGGATTCTAACATTGTTGTGCTGGGACTCTGATTAAAGTGAGAGATTTGTCCTTTTAAGGAACAGAATAAGGAATCTGGAGAGAAGTGGAAATGTCAAGCAAGCAGCTTTGGTTTTGAATAAAAGCGTCTGGCCCGTTGCTGTATTTCATCACGCTGGCAGGTTTGGAGAGAGTTTGGTTGTTTCTGATTAGATTTCATCAATTTTGCATCTTATTTTGTCTTAGTTCACTTTGGAATCGCGTGGCTGTTATTGTATTGTGCTGGAAGGAGGAATGTAAAGTGAGAGAGAGAGAGAGGGTAGGGAGGGAGGGAGAGAGCAAAAGCGAGTGAAGGTGAGACAGAATAAAAGGAGCTGTGCCACAGTAGGGGACGTCAGGAGATGCCAATCAGACGGCATTTTTGGGTCCCGTGGGGCATATACAGTGAAGTGTAGCTGAAAGTGAAGGGAAGGACACTCACGCTTTGCCAAATAATGATCAAACTGTAGGAAATTCACTAGGGCTGATCTCGACCCAACACACACTCTCTCTCTCTCTCTCTCTCTCTCTCTCACTCACACACACACACACACCCTTGCTCACACACACACTCACACACTCACACACTATTACACACACTCACTCACTCACCATTACAAACACACTCACTCACATACACAAACCCAAACACTCACATACACTCACCCAACAAAACCAGCATGTATTAATGATCCCTACAGTCAGTTATGATCCTTAGAGTTCAAAAGAAACCAAGAATTAAAATGTTACTCTATTTAAACACAGGTTAGTGCCTTTCGCTTTAGTAATTAGACAGTTGAGCACTAGCAGTGACATCTGTAAGAACAGGATGTCTGAGAACTGAACACCTGCTATATCTGCTGCATTGGGCCTTTTCAGCGCAGACAGAGCTGTTGATTATAATGGGAGCAATCTACTGCAAATTACCAATATACACAAACTACTATTATTATAGATACACAATCTCAATACTCAGATTCTATGATGTTCTAATTAAGACATTATAGACACAGCGTTGCGGCTTTCTGTTAAACTGCTTTAACAATAAAACAATAAAACTCTCCGTACAAATAAACTTGACAAACTTTGCTAAAGATCACCAAAACGTTGCTAGTCACAGCCTAGCAAACGAATCAGCATTGCGTCCTTCAGTGAAACACTTTATATCTGACTGCTTCTCGCAAAACGTTTCACGATATTAACCGCCAAGCAAACTGCAACATTTTCACATAGGAAAATATTTCATATGATATGAATATGAAACATCAAGATATTCCATCTTAACGGAAATACACCAAAGTCATATTTTTTTCAGAACTGAAAATGTTAGCAATGAATTTTCTTGAAAAGGATTACGAGATTATATGAATAGTTCAAAATAAAGTACAAACATACTCTCATAAACATTCTGACTACAAACATCTGAATCAATTCATTTAAACACCAGAGGTACCACAGATTCTGAGGCACCTGAGGACTAACTACAGCTCAACACCAAAAACCAACAACAAGATCAAGCCTTGGCCTAACATAAACCTTAACACGAGTCACTTAATGAATATGCAACTGCATAGCATTTGTCTAGGGAGGGTGGTGTCTCATGTTAGTGGGCTTTGGCAGGGGCTAGCTGGCATGGCTAGAACTGGACTGCTGTGTGCAGCTCCAAACCCTGGAGTTTCTTGGAATCTCCTCAGATAGACACATCGCATCAATCTATCAGAGTTTAAACAGTCTCATTATTGAGTCTGGAGGTACAGAAAACAGGGAGGACAACTATAATGTCTTACCTTGGGGTGGAAGGGAAAGATCGTGGAAAAGGTTATTGCCATCATCAGAGAATCCAAGGAAACAGCAATGGGCAAAAGAGAGAGAGAGAGAGAGAGAGAGAGAGGGAAAAGAGAGTGACAGCAATTAGTAAATGGCAATAAATATGTTTAATAGGAGCAAAAAATGCGGGATTTCTGGGCCCACGGCATCCTGATTACACATGGAAATGAGGATCATTTAGTTTGTTAGAAAACAACCTTGGTTGGTCACCCTAGGATAGAACAGTATCCTGCATATATCCATACAAAACAAGACAATCTGAAAATGCAAAATGCATATATTGAATTTGCATATATTGTATACATACACACACATATATATACATTTGCAGCTGCTGTTGAATAAACAGCTGTCACTTGAGCTTTAAAATAAAGCTAATTTTAATGATAATGTTATATTAACGTACATCATTACTTAAAGAGCTGGAAAGTAAGTGTGTACCAAAGGTGTACCTAAAACACATAAGTACATGTGCACATTGTTAAACAGCTAGTGAAGGAGATAAGATGGTGAGTTTGCTGAAAGTTAAAGCTGAAAGCTTGCGTCCCTGTTTTCTGAAGACTCTGTGAACTGAACACGTGTGCTGAGCTTTACATGAAACGCCTCAACACCTACAAACCAAACACCAAAAATAGCCACCGCTCTCAGACCCCGATTGAAACAAGAGAGTAAAGCTCTGACTCATCTTCAGTGGCGCTTCTTTCAGGTGTGACTGCACAAGACAAATCTGAGATGTTATTTCAGGCAAGTTAACTGGTCATCACACAGAATCATATGTTCCAATACTCTCTCACTCTCTTTCTGTCAAAAGCTTAAAGACAACATGAAAGATTATATGCAAGAAATGTACACTGCCATGATGTGATATGATTTCTAAGTGTAACAAAGTATTTAGTTGTAAAAAATGTTAAGAGAATTTATTTTAGGCATTTAATTGGATCATGCAATGTAAACATTTGTGATATTACTGGTTTATATTATTCTTTGGTTTTAAACAAACGGTTGTGTCAGAAGATGTTATACACAATATTTTGTAAGCGAATAATCACATGCCCTGATAAAACATGATTAATAAGAGCTGGGATGTTCATGTTGTCTTTAAAATTACAGATTTATATTTCTTTTTTTTACATTTAAGAACCAAACTGCAACACAGTAGAGCTTGATGCTTTTTAAAACGTTGAAAAATGCATCTATGAGACTCCAGTTTATAGGCGCTGTATTGAGTGCGTGCACCTGTAAGTCTGATGTCATGTGTAAAAGCCAAACACCTCTACTGTGCGATAAAGCCATTACAGGAACGCAGGCAAACTCTGGCTTTCACAAAAGAGTCTGTTTCGCTTCAGTAAATCTACCCACATCAGCTCTGAGCGTTCTCCTTCACACGCCCCAGACGCTCGGGGCAGTTTTAATTCCTCTGTGTTCTCAGGAGGTTTAGTCCCTGTGCTGGGCACCAAACTGCCCCTCCGTACTCCATCTCCATAAAACCAATCCATTAACAACAAAACAGACCCCGGATCGCCCCCGCGTGCCCTGCGCCTCACTTTCGCTTATTCACCGTTTGTGTTTCATTTCACACTTTTCCAGGCTATTTTTCTTTGCATCCTTTCTGGAGGGAAGGAGAAGTGTGGTGCGTTTGGGAAGGGGATGGCTTATTGGTTCTTTCGCAAATTACATGCAAAAAAAGCAGCACTTGAGATAACACAAATGTGTGTGCCTTTAGTGTATAACCTCTCTCTCTCACTCTCTCTCTTTCTCTCTATCACAGGCAGAGGCCCAATGAATAAATGAATGAATTAACATGAAGTTCAGGCCCTGGGGTCCTTTAGTAACTCCTAAAAGTGGAAAGCCCTGCCCCTGTGTTTCGAAAGTCACCAACAACGTAAACACACACACATATGCACATGCAAACCTCGGATTCAGAGCTCTTATGACACACACACACACACATAAAGATTTATGACCCGCATCACATTATTTGCAATTCAAGAGTTCAGAACTCTATTTATTAGAGAAAGAAAGTTACACTGTGAGGAAAAGATGGGGAGAGAGAGAGAAAGAGAGAGAGAGACATCAGGAGAGAAATAAAGAGGATGTTATTGTGTTTGTGTGAAGACACATCCTCGAGGGGAATGAGGGACAGCTCTATATTTAAAGCACCGCCTCACTCCAAACAGCCTTTCAGTGAGAAAGACAATGGCAGAGAGAGATGCCTAATGTCATATCTGCTGTGTGCTACTCTGTCACCTCAGCAGTAGGTGGCAAAGAGAGCGAGAGAAAGAGAGAGACGGAGGGGGCATTTGATGGGTGGCCGTTTGACCTCCCGGAGAATCCAGAAGTTTAGCCCTCAGACAGACAAGAAGTTCCTCAACCACAAATAAACACGTCTCACTGAGCAATCAACATGTAAGTTCCTTCCAATTTGCTTCCTAAACCGAAACGCAACTTCTAATTCAATTAACACAAACTGTAGCACCAGGACTTTTAAGGGAGCACTCCTATCACAACCCCAACATTGTAACCCCTTTAGAGTAGGTCCTCATTTTGATCCAGAAACCAGATGCTAATGTTCTTCTCACAACAGGGAATGAATACAATTGCTCGAGAATTGTTAACGTAATGCCACAAAAACACTTCACTTTCATTTCATTAAATGTAACCGGTTACAACTAAAACTAAATTCTTCATTCCCAACCTTAGCCCCGCCCCTTCAACACCTCTAACCTTCACCCACCCCTTTTCCACGCTGCAATAAAAAAAATCCCCAAACTCTTGCGGATTAAGGCAACAGCTCTCCTCGTCATCAAAAAGAGGGATTTTAATTTCACACTGTTATCAGCCCAGATGCAGTGTCACCGTTCAAACCTTCACCCTGAACTCTGCAGCAGGCTGTGAGACACAGCCACTGACAGCAGTCAAGCGCTCACTATAAAGGCAGTCAGAAAGACCCAGAGGGGAATCAAAGCCGAGAAAGAGACAGACAGAGAGAGGCAGCATGTATTTTGCATAGGGTGGGTTTTCACGACTCGCAGGGCTGATGCGTGTTCACACAGACAGACTCGCACACAAACACTGGGGCTGTTTATGGCTGCAGTAATTGAACTAACTGATGTGATCTTTCAGAAGCGCGCATGCGAGAATGAAAATGCGAGGCGGGCAGGCGGCGGGCACAGCGACACCGTAATCCTCTCCAGGTCAAAGAACAGAGGCAATGGAAACAAGGATTTCTCCATAATAGAATCCCAAACAATCACTTAAAATTCAGGGCTGCGTTTGTGCTGTGAATCAGGGAGCAGAAACATGCCATATGGGCGAACATAAGCAAAGCTTCTTTTAAATGTCTCTCTCTCGCTGTCTGTCTCTCTCACCCTCTGCCATCAAACACAGCTTTGGACCAAGAGGAACGACCACCAGAGGGAGTTTTGAAGTTTGTTTGAAGGATTTCAGCAGGGTTTTGAAGGACTGGTGATCATGTAGTTAATTTCCCCTCAGAAGTTCTCATCCGAACGCCTTCAGAAAAACGGCCCTATTTCCTGTGTTTGTTGAGAGGGTTTTGTGGAACTCAAAGCTATTATTCAGGTGTCTCCTGGAGCTGTAAGACAAACAAAAAACCTTTCTTTCTAACTCTGAGGAAAACTGAGAACTTTAACCAGCGGAGATGCAGAAACAAATTCTGGCTGAGGAGTAATGCCTTTGGCTGATAACTGCCTAAAATTATAAACATTATTATTACAAACATAATTGTGAAATTATAAATTTATTTTTATGAAAACAGCATTCATAATGAAAGATATTCTAATCCAGAATTTTAAATGCATCAAAGCATTTTACAGAAGATGAATAGCTGTTTGGTTCTTCTAAAAAACACAAAAGATATTTTACTATAAAAACAATTCCTGACATTTTCCACTCCCAATATCAGCACAACCACACGGACACATCATAATCCTAACAAGACAAAATAATCCTAAACATACTGATGCGGACGGAGAGAGATTGGACAAGGAGTGACACCAGCCAGATTCAAACCTGCGTGCTCCACATAAGCACCTTGGCTCAGTGTGACGGAGAAGCATCCAAAGCAGCTTCAGCACAAATTAGAATTCCAAGGGAACGCCATCAAAAACATTCCATATTTGGCTGAGCTGTTTCAACACATTATCATTTCAGTCCTGGACTCCCACAGTTTGGCATTCAGGATGAGAACTCAGGGGTCTTGAGAGGGCTACTTTTAATCAGGCAGTTTGTGTGGTACTCCAGCTGGTAGCACATGAGCCGCGTGGCTAAACGGAAAGCGGGCACGGAGACCATCCGTCCGCCTGGCGATCGCTGATGAGCAAAGCAACCTGGTCATTAGCTCTGATTGGCTGCCACGCCTTCATGCAAAAACTCTGGAAACGCTGCTTTTCAAACCCCAAAACACAGGTGCACTATGGATAGACTGTTTCTCGTTCTCTCTATCCATCTGTCCTCTCCCTGAGTATTTTGAAAATGTGAAATAGATGAGATGCTCACTGAATAGTTGATCAGAGGCACGGCTTGGCAACCATTGCAATCTCTGGAACAATCAAGAGTTCTTCCTAGCATAGCATTCTGATGCGCTAACATCGTGTCCTCACCAGGCAGACGTGACAAGTACAGTTTCTGTCCTCACTGAAACCAGAAAATCTGTGAGAAGCGGCTAAATCAGAACATATTTAATGTATACGCTGTGTTCACTTATCTAGAGGATAAAAATCTACTTCCCATCTGGAAATGTTTACAAAACATTGGCTAATGTTGCCCGAAAGTTTTCTCAAAGTTATTAAAAACATTCTTCCATTACCCTTAATAGACCTTTTATTTAACGTTACATATAAATCAAACACAGTATTCGTACGTTATTAATGGAATGTTTTAAAAAGTTGAAAATTATAAAAACATGTTCCCATGACCAAGATATAACGTCAATACAATGTCTAAACCTAGATGTTATAGGTTCCCAAAATAACACATTTTTGTTACTTAATGGAAACGTTACGGAAATGTTCTTACAACCTAAAATTGTTATCTGGGAAGTCTCTAAGTCTTGTCTGCAAATCAGCGCAACATAAATAGAATTCAGGTGACCAACTAAACATTAAAGCAGCTTTATGGCTGGTTAAATCAAAAACGGATTAACATGGAAAGATTTGTGGTTTTGCACCTGGTTAGGAAACAGTGTTAGTAATGGCTTAGACAAGCCCATGGCTACATTTCATACATGTGGCATCTCTGAAACATAAACATAAATTACCGGGCATCTCTTGGCTACTTATAGACCACACTGATGCCAAGTAAACCAGATTTAGTAACAGCAGGTTTTCTGTACGCTAGTCAATCTGATTTAGTGCGTCCATATATGATCTAATTAAGTGATTAATATAAAGTGAATTTGTCAGAATGGATATAACCTATCTTTAGTTCAGAGAGATCTATTGCTCGTTCTACAAAAGCCTCTTCTGTTTGGCATGTTATTTATTGCCAATTTCTTTATAAATGTAGTTTGCAATTCAAATAAAAACAAAAAGGATAAACGTGATTTGAATAAAAACGTCATCATATCAATAATCTCTACACAAAAAAGCAGATCTAATGGTTTATTACAATCAACTGCTTCCTACCCAGCTAACAATTTAAAGTTTCAGGAATGTTTCCGTAATGTTTCCATTAAGTAATAAAAAATGTTAAAACAACATGTTTGGAATGATTAAAACAATGCAATTTTTTTGACATTGCATTAGCATTATTGCTTAGCTTTAAGAACATTATTCAGACATTCTGTAACATTTTAAAACATTCCACTAACTATTTAAGAATTAGCAAACGATACATACCGTCAGAAAACCATTCTAAACGTTAGTCGCCGTTCTGAAAACGTTCCCTGTTAGCCGGATACTTCTTCAGGTGATGGAAACGGCAGCACTTTCCCAAAACATTCTAATTAAAACCTCTCTGGAGGATGAGAATTATCAATAATTAATGCCCCAAAACACACAGACAGAAGATGCGAGATGCACAGGAGTACAGGACATACAAACACACAAATGTACACACACACACACACACACACACAATCTCCATTAGCAAAGATGCATGCCAAGCTTTACTGTCCTCTGCTTAATTGGCTTATTAGTTTTGCCCTTCTATCCTTTTAGCCTGATTGGTCCTCTTTTTAAAAGCAGGAGAGTGAAAACAAATGCAAACGGGCCCATAGCAGGGTCTATAACTTCAGTGCCACGCGTAGCACAATGTTAATCAGTCCTTTGGGCTAAAATAAGGTTCCAGGTGGTGCGGAACACAGTAACCTCTACAAAGTTCAGCTTTTTTAATGAGGGCATTTTAATCTCTTAACTGTGGTGGTGAATATTTTAACACGCTCCCTCCATCTCTCTCTTTCTCTTCCCTCCGTCTCGTTCTATCTGTCCAACGGCGCACGTTCCAGATACTGCATGAGGTGAAACGGATATGCATTTTTGATTAAGCTATGTGTAATATTTATCGAGTTATGGCGAGTATGAATCATTTTAATTGTGCTTGTACTCTGCAGGGCATGTCTAAATAAGGGATCATAAGAATGGCGCCTCCTCTGAATTATTCCCGCTTAATCTCTCTCTCTCTCCCTCCCATCAATGCACATCCGTCTCTCGCCCTTTTTCCTCTCCACCTCTCACCAGACCAGAGAGAGAGATTAAAAAAAGAAATATACTGTGCGGTTTGGTTTTACTGCACATATTAGGCTAAAGCAAACACAAAATAAAAGCTAATTATTCTCGCTGATGTGCTATAGGGGGCACATCACAGCACTGGCCTTGTCTTTAACCTTGCCATGGGAAGAACTTTTACCTACATACAACCCATTCAGAACCGCCCCCTGTTTTATAAGACCATAAAAGAATGAAGCTTGAGAAAAAGACAGAGATTAGCGAGCCCGGGAGGGTGATGTGAGGAGTTAAAAAATGAGTAACAGTTTACAATTATTTCACATTTTTACCACAAATACGAACGTGTTTTCGTATCGGGCTCCTCCGCGATCCAAACTGCACTACGAGGAAACGAACTGCTCTCTTGAAGTGTTTAAAAAATAAAGAATAAGAGTTAATAGCCCTATATCCAACAGCCCACAATTTGCCAATTCTACACAGCGTCTATTTTGCCCCCATTAACAAATTAGGCATCACTTCTACGTCCCGATACTTCATCACCCCATCAGCGTTGATTGAATATGTCATTGCAAGACTCACTCCGCTTCCCGTTAATAACGCCATTAAGAGTCTCCGCCGAGATCAAATAACAGCAGAAAGCCTAACCGCATCTTAATCAGCGATATTAAGCATATTCACAAATATGCAAATATTCAAATTTAAACCGTGCCATTATTTGTATACATAATTGCCATTTCTGCTGGATGTGGCATTTTCGTGCAAGACAAATTATTTTGATAACTTATTATTTTGAGCCGAAATGAGAAAACTGAGGCTTATTGCTGCTTGTTTGTTGATTTATGAAAATCCCAAAGAAAAGTCATGTTTTTTCATGAAGTACTGGAGTATTGGGTTGAGTGCAGGTCGACAGTGAAACCAAATGGGCCGGGAAGCAATTGATGCTAATTTAGAATATCACTAATTTGAAAATACGGCATGAAGCTAATCGAAATTCTATCTCGGGAGAAAAAAAGGGGGGGGGGCAGGAAATAAATACGCAACTGTCTTGTTTGATCCAATTTCAGCAAAATGCAACAGAGCAGTTACGGGGGGAAAAAGGAACAAATCATTACCCTCTAAGTTGAAAATAAACTTTTTACTGCCTCAGCAGAGCCGAGCTTTATGGAGATTTTATAGATGTTTTCTGCATACTAATGAGCGGCGGCTGTTGATTCGATGGCCATCACTAAAATCCAAAAAGATTTATTGGTAAACACTGTCGCGTAATAAAATAAATCCATACAGAATGTAAGTCCCGTGACGTGTCAGTGTCGTTGCTAAAACTGAACCTCGTTCGGTCCAGTGAGGAACATGCTGTGAACAAAAAACGTTATTAACTGTTATTTAAAAAATGCTTCATCACACTCTGTTCGATTGCATTTGCTGAATGATAAAACAAAGGGAAAAGCTGGTAATGACTGGAAAATGATAGAGAATAATATTGGTTACCCTGTGCTTTGTCTCTAAGCAAATGACAGGAGACTGCAGTCAAGGTCAGGCCAATAGATGGAAGGTTAACAAAGAATGGGGGGATGGGGGCGGAGCCAGTCAGCCGACACACACTAGCTGCAGAAATAAAAGCGTGCGCTGATAAAACCTCAAACTGACCCCACAGGAATAGCTGGTAAAAGAAAAGAGACTTTGTGCTTGTAATAGACAGCTTGTTTACAATTAGCAATTGTTTAAAAAAAACTTCAAGTTTATCCAGTCAGTAAATAAAGCTGCTTCAAGTTCAGGAATAAATAATAATTAAAACAATAAACCGAATATTAAATAAAAATAAATTGAACGCAAACCATTGTACCAATCGTAATTTGCACAAAGCAATCATTTAAAGCCTTTATTGCTGTGCTTCTAATTTCGAGTTTTGATTATGCTAAAACGTAACATGCCAGGTATTAATCAGCAATGATATAAAGTAAATAAGGATAAATACAAAGTCCTATGTGACACACCGGAGAATAAAAATAAATGATATTGTAATGGAAATGAAGAGGAATGAATAACACGCACGGCTGCCTGCAGAATCCACCTCCACAGTCCGAAAACCCAACAACTGGCAACAGAAAGAGATGCAAGATGAAAGGCAGTATGACACAGTCAAGGGCATGTCAAACAAAGAAACAAAAGCAACCGAACAAATCAAACCCACTGCCCTGTACAGAAACATACACAAACATAAAGCCAGACCAACACATTCTTGCTTTTCAGCAAACTTGTTTTTTTTTTGTTTTTTTTTTCGCTGTGCAACACTCTGCGGGACAGCTTGGCTTTTCTATGCGAAACGTGTCAAATTGATTGTGCTGATATTTGTCAAAGCAAGGAATAAGAATGCTTATTAGACACAGAGGGGCAATAGAGTCTCAACCAGCGCTGACTCGACATTATCCTGCAAATAAACACAAAAACAAAATCCAACATCCACGCTTTGAAGAGAAACTGTCAGAGGAACTCAAACCCAACAGAACATCCTCGGGTTCTCCAGAACAGGTTCGGATAACAAAACTAACCTCTGAGTTTGCTGTTGTTAAGGGTAACAGGGTGTTTACTTATAAATTGCACGTTCTAGATGCAAATCTAACAGATGAGTTGCTGAAAATTAGAATAGGGACGTTCCAATGGCAATGAAAACAACTAAAACCCAGCTAACAATTTTAGGTTGTAAGAATGTTTCTGAAATGTTTCCATCAAGTAACAAAAATGTCAAAAACATTATTTTAAATGTTTTAGGAATGTTCAAAACATCCAGTCTTAAAAAATTAATAATTATAGTCATGCTTACTGCTTGGTATAGGAACGTTACTCCTATGCTAAACCGTTCCACTTACAAGAGAACAATGCTTCACTATATAATGCTAGAAAAACATTCTACTAATGTTACTGCAAGAATGTTTTGGTAACTTTGCGATAACTTTTAAAGAACATTAGGCTGTTTGCTGGGAAAGTGTAAATTACTTGCAGTGTGACACCTACACTACTGTACAAATGTGTTAATGTCTTGGCAAGAGAAACATATTTTGGTCAGGGAACTCCCATACACTCTCTTCGTAGCTTCCTGTTAGTTTGTACTTTTCTATATTCGTCTCGCCTCATCTGCCTTTTCTGAAACAGGAGGATTTTTTTGACCTCATGACCTCAGCCAATTAAGATTTTCCTTCTGAATGGCCACAGGACGGGAATTCCCGTCAGAGGAGCGTCTAACAAGAGTGAATACAAATTGACAGCCCTCACATCTCTGTTTCTTTTTCTTTTAGTGAGACATCCATTCTCACATCCAGCCGTTCCATCTTGCTAATCGGACTGAGAGTTTCTCCGCCACTAGTGCTCGCAGCGAATCGACTGGTTTCTCCTGGAAGCCACCTCTCCAAATGATGTTGTGACACACAGAATGATATATTTGTGACAAATCTCGTTCCAGGAACAAAACCCACAGTGTGCTTCTTGGAAGGATGTCACGACACAGTTACATAAAAGTTTCCCTCCTTTTCCGGGACAGCCTCCTACCCTTCAGCACCCCATTGTGTCGGCTGTTGTTCCAGCAATCACTTGGAGACTCTCTCCAGCTTGTGCTGAATCATGCAGACCCACACAGAGACCATCGTTCTCTGCTCTAGAGAGATTCTCCAACCCCCATATTTAAAGCACCCATCCTACTGATACTGTCAGAGGTCGTACATTTCGATCCGTTCTGAGGTACGAACGGGAGGTAAAAATATCTTACGAAGTGCAAAGAGGACAAAACAAAAACATAAAAATGGAACCCTCAGAGGGAATTATTTCTTGAATTAGATCTGTGGTCTAAAAAGGAACGTCTTCGCTTCCTGTGAATGAGCTAATCTTAAAGGGGAAGTATGTCATTCTGCTATGTGTTATAATGACTTATCCTATCCAAGCTTAATATGCAGAGACAACTGTGAGACATAACATGCTAGCAATTCTAAAAAAGTGAACATTGTGGAAATATTAAAACATCCCTTTTAAAGTTTAAGCAACCAAACCAGCACAACACAGAAACAGTGAGTTGCTGTTACAAGTAAACACTACAAGTGTTACATTGGTTTGCATAAAACAATGTATGCAAAGCAATATAAAAACAACCTATATTCTAATTTAGAATATAAACTATATTCTATTGTAATATTTTAATACTAAATATTCACTTGAAAATCTGTCCATGATAGTTAGGATGAACAAATGTTTCTTGTTTTATAACTAATTAATATTTCCAAACATGTAATCATAAAATAGATCAATAATTTACGTAATACAATAATATAAATTATAAAATCTATAAAGTACACAAATACATCGTCTTACAGGCTAACGACAAACATTTTATGGTCCTGTGACTGCCACAGAAAATACAAAAATATATTTACACCATTTTTTTTAGCATTTACTATCCGAATGTGACGAAACCTTCAAGCAGCATAAAATATTGCCCTGCCTTTTAACTCATTTTCCCCACACCTTTTGTCATTCTTTGCTTCCCTCCAACCTGATCCTGCATCACGGAAGCTCTCCGGGGATTCTGGGATTGAATGGGGCCTTCTCCCTCTTCCTAAGGTTCAGTAATGGGGTCCGCTAACCCAGTTACCCACGATGTTCTGCTGTACGGCTAAAGGCTGTGGAAGAGCAGTGGACACATTAATAGCAAAAAATAGCTCTCCGGGGACGCAGCCGCTGAGAATCTCTCTCTTACACCAAACTCTGCTGGAGTTTTTAAAAAGCTTTATCATGTCCCTGCCTTATTCCTCCGGATGGCCAGGCCTGAACGCCACCTCCCATACAACTCTTAGCAGATTACAGTTGACCAAGGGGTCATGGACTGAAGGGATCTTCCAATCTTTTCCTTGAAAGAGAAATTAGATGACACAGTCTGAGAAAAGAGTACATAGGATGGATATGTTGCCATGCAACCTTTAGATGAGCGGAGCGCCTCTGAAAACACATAATTCCTTTCATGACCATTAAGACTTTCCAACAATTCCAATGTATTCCTGGATATTATTCCTAATTCTGGACACATTTAAAAAAAAACTAATAATGCACATCTTTATACACATAAAGGAAACACTTTATGTAACTGCAAACCACTCTCAAAAATCAGTATTCACAATGTGACTGATTCACACATCCAATATCAACGAAAGCCACCAGGCAGTTGATATGGACATCAGATTAGTTTCAGTGCCTGGTTAGGTGCATTTAGAGACGAGCTGCCATTAACATCAGGTGAGCCTCAGTTTGTGGTGAGGTGCATTCTGGGATAACTACAGTGAAAGGAGATTGCAGAAGGCATAAGAATGGACTCAATGACAGCTTTCATTTGCCAAGAATCACCCAAGAGGGTGACTTGACATGTAAACAAACAACTTGACACATCTCCTAAACATCCTCTAGAATTCTACCAATCAGATGACAACTTTGAAACCCCTGAAGCGTTTCCAGTTAAGTGTGCCATATGCATCAGAAGTTCAGCCAATGGTAGGTGGGCGTGACTTCTGAGGCTAGGAAGCCATAAGCGCCGTTAATTATTCACTCAGATCTCTGATGGAGAAAAACCGGGAGAAGACAAGTGTGTGATGACTTGGGCCAGCCTCCAGATCACCTCTCACTTCCACCCAAAATCTGCTGTCACATTTGTTTCCATCACGCTGTATTACGGGCCATTAATATTTACAGTAACTCTTTGTTGACCAGGTTGAACGCAAGTAAATGTCTGAGGCAAACGTCGCCAAGGACTCAATCAAAACCTGAATGCAGTCATACTGAAGTTATGCTTTAACACAGCAGTGCACAAAAGAAATTTGTGGGGACGTCATATAATAAATGACTTTACCCTTGAGTTTCACAAAAAGAAGACAGAATGAATCACCCACACGTAGGCCTTTACATTTAATGCAATATATCACCCAATCTTCCTCCACAACACTGCCATACTTTCTCCTCTGTCTACTGCTAGACTTCCTACTCTCTACAGAAACATTCTTTAAAAATTCAGCAAAACTTCCTCGACACTTTAGCCTCTCCACAAGACTTTCTAAAGTCTTGTTGGCTTTACACATACCCTTCGTTTCAAACTGGGTCAAAGGAGAAAGAAGGAGGAGGACTGGGTCTACAGCCAACCAATGAGGTTTCAGCAGCACCGCCAATGTTGAGGAAGACACGCCCAGGCTTCCTGTCAGGAGACCTTCATTTCTAGAAAAGATGGGCGGAGAGGGAAAAGAGGTGATGAGGAGAGCGATCCAGAGTTCCTCTCCTCTCACCTTCTTCAACTTCCTGCATCTTCACTCCTGTCATTGCCGGGCCGTGAACTCATGTCTACATCAGATATTTGACAACACAGATGAAAGGTCTTGTTCCCGATCGCATAGATGACTCTGCAAAGCCTCCAGCTTTCCGTGGAACACGCTATGGCATCAGAAACGTGCTGCAAAACTCATGAAGTTACAAACGCCTCCTGAATTAAAATGAGCAAGACAGGTGAAGGTTTTCAGGAATTTGGGTTCATCCTGTTTCTTCACTTATTGAATCACAGTTGTAACACTAAACTCAAAATCAAATACGGAAGCTTCTAATAGTATTTATGCACTTAAGCCACAGCTGTCCAAGTGAACAAATGTTACACCAGTTGGTGTTTATTATAAAATGATGCAACTTGTTAAGTAAAGCTATAAAATGTTTGGGTTAATGATAAATAAGGAAATTAGATGTATAGATTATAGAAATAGATACATACATAT
>JBAJNP010001256.1:0-15538 GCA_036877545.1 Yasuhikotakia modesta
TACCCACTTAACTTGACCAGTGCATCTGAGGCTTCACTTACTTTTGCACATACAATAATTCAATCTTTCATGCTGTTTTTTGGCTGCTCACAAAATTCCCTCTTAACAAACATATGCAATTGATCAACATACATATGACATTTATTTTATAAAAAGTAGGTGATGATAAAGTAAGAAAATCATGGTAAAACAACATAAAAATCTGAACAGGTCAAGGGGTTCACAAACTTTCAAGCAGCACTGTATATATTGCTGTACCAATGTCATTAAACTACAATGTTAGAGGAACTGCAATGTTATTGGTTCTCATTTGTTTGTAACAAAATACGATGTGCCCGTTTGAACATGTAAAATGTTGCATGAGATTTGGGAGCTGCAATGCAGAGAAATTTCATTCATTTCAGCAGTACATTGCTATATAGTACAAGACTCCTATGGACTATTTTTATATCGCTTTTAGAACCCTGACAGCTGTGGTCACTTCAAACTGTCCTTGTATGGAAAGCAGTAATTGTCAGGGGGGCAGAATGCAAGAGATGCAGTTGCAAGTTGCTAAATTAGCTATAACGTTAAAGCAGCCATAAACTTGTTCCCCTTACGCAGATGCATTAGGCCTCTTTGAAAATGTAATTGAACTTGGTGCACAAAGTATTCCCAATGCAACAGAGAGAGGACAACAGCAATACTGTTGATGCTGACAGATTGCCACAGTAGTCAGGAGACATGCTGCCTTGTCTTGCTGGGTAATTATGGCTTCTCTCATTTAGTTTCCCTGCAGCAAGACTAAATGTGTTTGAGAGGTGCAGAGCCATACAAACCGTTGGCATATCACTCATGACTGTCAGCTCTGAGGGATGAGTTCATCACGTCACGTTATATCAGCAGTTCAGGGATCATTAATTTGTATTAGCATTTGTTTATGGTTATTGTTCATCCTGCAGTCTAGTGAATGTATGGTGTCTTAATAGGGGCAGAACATCCCAAAATTTTAAAAAATCTATAAATGTTAATTCAACCCCATTGGTTCCAAATCATGTGACTTTTTCTTTCATGAAATACAAAAAGAGAAGCTATGGTAGCAAGTTATGGACTGGCTGTCTCTATCCACTTATGGAATGAAAATTATATGATTTTTATATATATATTTTTTATTATGTTTTGTGCAGACAAGAAAAACAAAAAACAGACAGACAAACCCTTCAGGTGGCTTTCTCATCTAACTGGATAACATATATCCAGGTACAGCTTTCCTGTAGCTTAACTGATAGAGCATTGTGCAAAGGTTGTGGGTTTGATCCCAGGGAATGCAAGGTACTGGTTAAAAAAAGTGCCCATTGAATTCACTGGAAGTCGCCTTGGATTAAAGCGTCTGCCAAATGAATAAATGTAAATATATGAGGCCTTACGTAAAGAAAACTCTATGATTTTATAGCTTTTAGTGTAGTTGTGTAGTTACAATATAGTGGGATAAGTAACAAAAACGCTAGCAAATCAAGTAAAAATGTGAGCAGAAAGTCCTGATTGAGCAGCCGTGACTCTGACATTTAGATGCAAATACGCCTATAGGGTAATCTGTGCTATGTGGCATTATAAAGATAAATGTGCTACATCACAAACAGTCTTATTTGTCCCAGTCCTTATCTGGAATTAAAACAGCTAGCATACTGAAGACATATGGATTCTGGACAAAATATTTTTTCTACCTCCATATTAATTATAATCACTCAGCCTTAATATCCTTGTTCACACCAAATAATATCACAAACTGAAGTGATGTGGGCAGACAGAGCTGTTACGTATAGAACGGGCTGCCAATGGCTGTGCCAGCCCACACACAATGAGACATAGAGAAGAGAGTGGGCTGTGTAGTGGGCACAAGTTTGGCACACCAAACACTGTTAAAAACACAGGTGTATCCGGCTCAGCCGGTCTCTGATTGGCCAGAGAGGAGGCGCATCAATCTCCTACATGCTTTGTTTGTTCATTTCCCTATTTTCTTTTGTCTCTGGTATCACTAATCACAGGGCTCTCCCGTTCAATTGAAAATGATAGAAAGAAAACCAGTAAGCATTGATGAGAGAAGATATTCTTTCTCTCTACCCTGTGCAGTTCACTATTGTTCACATCCTGTTCAAAGTGGATATTGCAGCAGTCAAGCAATTAGCCCTCTGACAGGCATAGAGGGATGATAATTATTTTATTTGTGAAGGGTGATTGGATTTCTTTTCAATGTGAATTTAGTCAACTAACAGTGTAAACTGCAGTCATGCCACACAGAAACACAATGCTGCTGTTCCGCTTGTCGTCTCAGAGGTATAGAAAGGGAGGTATAACCATGCTATTGCTGCTGGAATCTTAATGGTCTTAATGGTCTAACCGAAAATGGTGAATGTGTTTTAAATGTGCTGCAATCATTTATGTAACTTAACTGTTTTACATGAAATCTAGCAGTGTGTCTAACATAAAATTCATCACAAGTCACATGACTTGTGAACCATTTGGCATCAGTGACATCATATCTAGTGCATGCAAAAGTGCAATTTTGAGTTAACAAAATTGTACTTAGTAATAACTATGATTATGATAACTATGATAACTAAGAGATGATTATTATTATAATGGCTTTAATCAACATATTATTTAAAATACAGTTTAATTTTATTGTTTAAAAGACTTTTTTAATGACAACGTTTATGATTTTTTAAATTGTGTGATTCTTTAGGTATTTGGAGATTGGTATTTAAAATGACCATTGAGTGATTCTCTTATCTTTAGCTGAATTTTCCAACCGTAAAACCTAAAATATATGAGGACAGACATTAATGTAAAAAATAAAGGTAAGCTAAATGTGTAGTTAAGCATGTGTATGATGTCCATACTTTAACTATGATGAACTAACTTGACTTGGAGCTAACTTTCTCCCCTTACTTTCCTTCGTATTTGGAATTAACTTTAAACTTTTACTCAAATATCACAATCAACTGCAATCTTTAAAAAAAAGAGATGCAACTCTTCCAGGGGGAGTTAATTACAGTAACTAGGAGTTCACTTATTCTAGTACACAATGTAAATATGGTTTGCTGTATAGTTTTCTCCCTTGGATTCCTTTGCAATCAGGTTTCTCCCTTTGGCAATCACATCCTGTACATCTTTGTAAAAAAATGTCTGATCATTGAATAAATGTTCTTGTAAATGCTTTTAGTGGGAGGTCACATGTGCATAACCTAAAAGTTTTCAAAATACCTAAAAGTAGTCTCACACATTTAGAGAATTTTTACAGAATTTGCTGCTGTTTTGCACTGTACAGGTCCAAAGCAACAGGGCAGTGTTAAAAAGAGAAATAATAAAAAGGGGGGGAAAGAATAATGAATGAACTCTCAATAAAAAGAAAATGATAACTCCCATCATTGTCATTAGTCTCATATGATAGCGCATATAGCATGCCTTCCCTGCTAAAAAAGCTAAAGAATAATAGTTAAAACATATACATTTACAGTACTTAGCAGGGTCTAAACTGTACAATTATTTTATTAAATCTAAAATGCATTTGAATTAACTGAAGACACACACCCATTCACACAATACTTTATTAGTCATTTAAAACTGTATGCATGAAACAAAAACAAAGTTCAAACTGCAATCTGTCATACAATATGTGATCTGTCTATAACTCCCATTTCTGGTTCAACACAACATCAAGGAAATACATAAAATGACTTTAAAATGTTATCTTATTCACTGGAGTTTAATTTATATACTATTTTATAATCCTAAATTCAAAATATAATACTCATTAGTGTTATATTATTCTAGAGCAAAAAGGCAAAAGAAGAGCATTAATACAGAGCTGTAACACAAAGTGTCTCAGGTTACATAAGTTTTACTATGATTATACAGTGCCATGAACAAAACAAATATATGCTATACTACCACTAGCAGCTGCAGTTGCACATTAACAGTCTTGGGAATAAAGGGGTTAAAACACTAACTCTATTCATGCCAAGACAGAGTGGCACAAATTGGATGTTTATCTCCAAAAAGCCACTGAGATAAACTGAAAAGAAAATCCCAGCTAAGAAACCTGTTCATTAAAGAAATCACAATGTTGCCTAAAATCTAAGAATGTTTCAAACCCAAAACAATGGAAAATTGTCATATGTTGAGATTCTACACAAAGACCAATGTTTGGGACTTTGTTTCAGCACCAAAGCATCGGGCAGCATCTGTACAAGCTTTATACAAAAGAGCCACCTCTGTGAGGAACTTAACTCTCACGTCCCAATATCATACAGAATAATATTAGTTAATAACCAACCATACTATGTCAGCAGCTCAGTAATTTGTTTGTGGCAAGAGCCCTGTTTGCAATTATTCCTCTAGATCGCCCAACATTAACAAGAGTAAACAAGACATCTGGCATATACAGGCACAGGCACCGGTATCAAAAATACTACATATTGCATATCCTGTTTATGTAATTAACATAATTCATATAGAATTTATAAAATTATTTGGAGCCAAACTCAATGGGAGCAAGCAAGAAATAAGTGAGATCCAATTGGATTAACTGAAATTCTGAAAAAAAATGCAATTTGCACCATGGTGAATTTACATTTATTCATTTGGCAGACGTGAATTCAAGGTACACTTATTTTTTATCAGGACTTGCCTCCCCCTGGGATCGAACCCACAACCTTTGCGGTGTTAACGCAATGCTCTAAATTAGGATTAACTACAAATTAAAAAAGAACTAAAAAATTTCCCTAAAATTTCAGTTATCCAGGTAGGATTTTATGTGATAGGATTCTCTAAAATCCCATTCGGATTAGTTCCAAATTATGATAAAAGTTCTATTAGTATTTTTTTTTAGAATTTTTGACAGGTCTTTCCTCCTCAGAAACCAGTGAAGCCTGAAGACCATGTCATTCAGAGGCTCTTGCCACAATCTTCTGATGACAAGTTATCAACTCTAATGCTTATACAAAGGATTTATATATTCCGTAATTAATATCATATGAATACAGAGGTTGTATTTACAATGTTCGTGAAAGGCTGCCACAGCGTTATCAAGACACAGCGACCGATTCCAACAAGGTATCCTCCTTAATTTGTCCCATGTGCGTCGTATCATCCGGCATCGGAGGCGTCACGCCAGAATCTTCAGTGTTTGGATCACTTTTGCGCACTACCGTGGGGGGTCTCACTATAACGCACTGCCTGGCCACTGGCTTGCCTTTGACCGTTTTAGGACTGCAGTTGTCGCGCTCGTATTCCTCCTGGGCTTTTTGTATCTTGCGCTTTTTCATCTTGCTCTTGTGAAAGTGGAAGGTCGTGATGGAGACGAATATTATCCCAATGATCAACGCGATGAGCACAAAAAGCACGGCTGTGGAGGAGAATGCCTGAAACAATTGATCCACCCGGTCAAAGCAGGTGCCATTGTTGATCCGTGCGGTTCCATTTAAGGCACAATGAGGAATGGAAAGCGCCAAGCTCTCCAGGGTCCGGGCACTCATTTAGTCCGGTTTGGTTAGTGTGTATATTGCGAGAAGGAATTGAAGAGATGAAAGCGAATAGAAATTTCCACCCCGCTAATGAGTGCGCTATATTACATTCATTTCTCCTGAGTGAAACATGTTCCAAGGGAGTCCACCTAAAATAGATCCAATGAGGAGTCGAGGGTTAGACAAAAGTATTCAGGTTTTAGTGCAAAAGGATAGAATGCATTTCTAGTCACGTTATAGTACGCAAGATGAAAAATCGTTTAAAATGTGCTTTACAACACTTCTAAATTCACACCTTTGACGCATTCACATCCTAGGCTACAGTTAAAGACAAAAGAAAAATCTTGTTCGTAAAACACGCACTAGCCGCGAAGTTTGCGGCGAACGTGCGCAAATAATGCCGCCATAAATTCTATCGCCATAAATTCTAAATTCTTTGCAGTCATTCACTTACAGTTACAAAAAGGTATAATTCAATATTCGCTTCTCAAATGCGGCATTCCTTCAAACCAGCCATCAGCATGCTGTTCGTCAATTACATTACTGATTTAAGAAAACCATAAAGTAGCCTATAAATTATCCAGCAGAGGCTACTCGGTGTCTTACCATCTCTAGCGGTATCAATCTACATTAAAAGCGGTAGTTTACCTGACTCTACTGTAAGGATCTCGCTGCTCCGGAGGCGAAGACCGGTCGTGGTTGCAAATTCTGGAGAAAAAGGAGCGGAATCCAGCCAATCGCAGCAGCTCTCAATGACGTATCTCCTTTGATCATCCACACGATTCAGCAACCTCATTCAGACAGATTTGTAGATGACAATTCTAGGTTTGTTGTTAAAACAAGTTAAAACAGACGAGGGTAAAACAGACGAGGGTAACATAATTGTACCTAACATGAAATTATGTCAACCGACGTCCCCTTCCGTATCTTTGTGTACTTCGCGCATTTCCTGTCATAATAACTTTACGCGCAAGCAACGGAGATGGGATGCGACAACTTTATATTTTGGGGAGGAGAATCACTGAGTTTATGCGATTAAGAATAGGATAGAAACTACAGAAACAAAATTAAACATAATATAATTGAATTAAATAGCACAGCATAATCTTCAATAGCGAAAATTATATGCAAAATGTCAAATATCTGCGACAGTGAATAGGCACAAAATAAGGCTTTATGTCCATTGTCGTGGTTACTCGTTTTTGTCCTATTCTATCCTATTCAAAATAAGGCTTTATGTCCATTGTCATGGTTAATCATTTTTGTCCTATTCTGTTGGTCATCCCTGCACATGGCACACACATGGACACGCTCCCCAGATCCCGTTAAAATTATACTGGTCCATTGCCAAAAAAAACACCCCTTTGATCTCAAGATAGAAAATAACCAAGTGATTAAACACACAAATACATGCACTGTGTGACACTAGACAGTGTCGGTTTTCAGCAAGGATGTGCAGCATCCTGCAGAGTTAAAACTGAAGATGTCTTTTATGTTATAATGCATCTGCAAGTGTAATCTAAACGGGAATTCATCCCCTGAGACAAAACAGTTGAAGAAACACCCACCACAGCTGTAAATAATGTTTAATAGTAGTTTATTATTAAGAATTATTAAATATTTGAATAATAGATTCTGTTAGCATTATAGTTTTAATGCATGTAATAGCATTATATTTAATTAAAGGCAGTTACCTCCTAGAAAGTCCTTCAGAGAATGAATATATTGTGTTTTGAATAATTAATGTATTTTCATTTATAATGATAGACCTGAGGACAGCATGGACAGACGTAAAGTGGAAATTAAAGTCTAGCAGAGTGCACATCCTACTTTTTAATTGTGTCATACTTAAACATGTAGGCAGATTTGTGAAAGCAACTATCTCTACAGCAGACAAAAAAGATATTTGAAGAACATCTCTTCCCTTACAATAGAAGTCAATGAGAGTAAAAAACTACAATGTGGAGAATGGGGGAAAACAGGTCAGACATACTTCAAAAAATGTATCCACAAAAGAAAGAAAGTTAGGGGTGCTATGAGCATGAAGTGTTTTTAAAAGACAAAGGTCATGCCAGAATCCAAATTATCTCATATTTTACACTCATTCCATTCCAGATGTGTTTGTTAATCTTTCCTTAATCAAATACAGTTGGAATTATTTCAAATAATATCCTAGCTCTTTCCATCTTTGTCATTGGCATTGACATTTTCCATTCCCCAAGTTCCAAACAGCACATCTTTTATTAAAGTAATCCAAATGACTCCAATGGGTTGAAATATGTCTTTTGAAGAGAAAAGATACATTTGTGAGAGAAAAGACATATTTAAATATGGCAGCATGTCGAATCTCATTGGTTCTCTTGTTTTGTGACATCAGCATAGTTTGTTACAGACATTCAAGAACCAATTATCTTTTTTCTGTCTTACCAAGTCATGTACCAATACTGTCCTGATTCTGTGCTTGTAGAAGTAGCTGTAATATGTGTGTGTTGATGCTCAGATTGATGTGGAAGCATTTATTCTCCAAGTGGAAGAGCTGTGGATCATTATTATTTATAGCTGGTCAGGTTATGTCTGTTATGTGATTGTATGTCAGAGGTATGTGACTGAACATCATTTATTCATTTTTCTCAAAGGTGTTGTTTATTGCTTTATGTTCACAACCTTTTAATTAGAAACAAAAACATTTAAGAACCAACAAGGGTGTTGACCCAGGAACATATAGAAATCAGCAAACCCCTGTTTACCTCATTACAGTTGGGGCAGTTGTGGTCTACTGGTTAAGGAGTTGGGCTAGCTCCCCGGGCACTGCAGGGATAGCTGCCCACTGCTCCGGGTGTGTGTGTGTTCATAATAGTGTGTGTTCACTCACAGAGGTCAGATTTCGGTTATGGGTAACTGTAACTGACAAATACATGTCACTTTCACACCCAAAATCTGGATCAAGCTGGACCAGCTCATGAACAGAAAGCATAGAAACCTTATGGTAACCCTATGTTAACCAAAACCTGGTTCAAGTAGGAACCTTATAAACCAGCTACCAGAGGAGCTACTAGAGGAGCAAACTTAATCTACTATATGTAGTCTTACATCTGTCTCATATCAAGACTACAAGGCTGGACTATCAGAAAAATATCCAGACTGTTACTGTTATTTTTTTGTTCAAGTTAACTTGTGTTCTATGATATTGTGTTCCACTATACCTGAAAACTACCTGAAAACCATTCTCTGGTGGATTTTCCATGTGTTTGAAGAGATCTTTAGATGCTGATGCTTTTAGTATGACAAAGATCCTTATGGCAATGATGAATGACTTACAATTGATTGTCTCCTGATATTTAAAGAGCAATCAATCATCAAACGTATTTGCCACATCAAGGAATGAAAGGCATAAATATTCAAAATTAATTGTTTTTATTTATATTTCATGCCAATCCAAGTTGTATTTTAACATACTAATTTTATATCCTTGTATATATAAGTGTAAGTACGAGCACATGAAAAATATATTAAAAATCTAATTTAACCTGGAACAATAAGTTGTATTCATTTTTGTTTTGCAAATCATTGTTCTTGTGGCTTATAGATGGGATCATGGCATTAACAATGGTTAATTAAGATTATAAGATTATAAATAAGTACAAAAGAAATATTTTCTCTGGTAGTCTCTGATTTTTGAACCCATTGTATATTTGTTAGCTGATTTTAATTTGAAGTCATGTCGATGCATTGTACTAAGTTGCATTGTACTAATTAAAAAGTAACAGTAATGATCCAATGAACCATTACATTTCATGACAGATACTTTAATAAAAGGTAGATGTACGTTTTCTACCCTTTAAATTAAAGTTTGGTAATGAAACTCAACACAGTGTAATACACAACCATCCCTCATGTTCTACTACCAAAGATACAGAAAATTTTAATTGTGCCACTAATCTATTCTGTAGGCTGCCTACCAAATAACCCCATAGAGATTAATTACTACATCATTTGTACTATGCTCACTAAATGTGCAAAGTGACCTTCGTTATCACTTCAAATACTCAGCACTTTTAAACAATTAATCTTTAGAATTGAATTACTCTAATAACCCCATATCATTGGTCAGTATGGACTATGTGTGCAAGGCCACCAAAATAGTTAGCTATGTCATTCAACAGTAACAATACATTTTAATATAATAGTGATGTTTTAGACCATCTGAATATTTCTGGACAGTGCCTTAAATAAAGGCAATCAGTAGGCCTGTAACAATATTAAATTTCCACCCTGGGATCAATAAAGTACATTCACTTAATATAAAAATCACACATTAATTATTTGGAGGAAGTAAAGGTTAAGATATTTAGTACATTTTGATTACTGTGCCTCTGTTAAATTGTTACATTTTTTAACTATTGTTGACAGGTGGCGGATTCATTTGTGCACCAGGAGGGAAATAAAGGTTACATATTGATACATAAATCTGAAAAGATACAGATATGAAACTTTTGCTGTAATTTTACTGTAACATGGCCTTCTAATGTTTAACTGTAACTGCAATTCTTATACTGCACATCCATTATTGTGATACACATGGAGAAGAATCTTTTGGCATGTCTGATTCATCTTTGTCAGACATGACATTAGAAAGATCTCCAGAGCTGGGCTCTATCTTAGATGGACTCTTTTAAAACTGGCCATGAAACAACTACCCTACAATGCCCAACAAAACCACAAATAATACAGCTCATATTGTCCTCTGCTAAAAAGTAGAACCTGAACACAGATCAGATTGATCTGGAAACATGAATCCAAATTGAATAATTATCAGGCATGAAGAACATGAGAGCATTTCCATTATTCAGATACTGTACAGAACTGTAGTCTTTTGCTTGAGATGATGGCTGACCCAATACAAATAGTACTAATGGCTCTTATTTATAAACAAATGGATGATTGCAACTTGGATAAGGAGTCCTTCAATGTCAGTTGTTACAGCACACACAGTTCTTAGGTAGCTCTGACACTGCTTGATTACAATCTTGGTAAATAGGCCTAATATCGCAGCTACTTATTCTTTATTATTCTATTTCATGTACATGCATCAAAACTGAAATAACACAAATGGAAATTATGGAAATGATTAAGGGACCATTTTCAGACAAAGTCCCTTTAGGGAGTCACTGCCCTCTGTGGCCATCTTTGCAATGCCTTGAACACCATATCATTAATGCGAGTCCATAATTGTTATAAATAATTGTCTGTCCAGGTCACTTTAGCTGCTGCGCATGCGCAAAAGATTCTGGGGACCTCACAACACTCTGTACAGAGCCCCTTCCTCAAAAAGCCTTATGTTTAGCAATTAATAATTGGCTCTTTCTACTAGAAGGCAGAATTAACATACACATCCTGACTGTGTGAGACAGTCATCAAATCAATCTTCATAAAATTAATTACACTGCCCTTAAGATGGTCAGCATTTTGATAGCTGGTAACCTAATGAAAGAGCAGCTGTGAGAAACTGTGCATCAATGTAAGATATACAGACATTTTTTAAACTGAAAATATGATATTCTAATTATTTTAGTCAAAATCACATTCACCTATATAAACTAGACTGGTCTGTTTAAGCAAGGCCATTTCACAACACGCTGTTCCCTCTAGCATTCTCTGCTGTCGTCCCTTCATCAATCTCGAAAAATTTAAATGATGTGAAAGGCTTTCAGCACTATCCTGTGCTCTGTTTCCACATAAATCAATCATACACCTCTCCTGCATACTAATGAAATGTCCTTACAACCACACCGCTGGCTGTTTTACTATCTGTTATCAGAGTAAACCCTGTAGGATACCCTGTATCTTGGGCAGCTTACATATAGGACAAAAATAACTATGATTTTAACCTCTCAGATCTCTGCATTTAAAGTTAGTATGTTTTTCATATGCAAAGGAAGGTCATTCACCACCATATTTTGTACATAAGTAGACACTGTAGTTTATCCTGTAATAAGTCAATGCAAATTGAAGTTACAAGCATTGTGTGGGAGGGAGAGCAGTTTTGAAAAGCATGGTAACTCAAGCCCATGGGAGTCTTTAGAATAGAATATGAGTTACTAAATACTGTGAAGTACACACTATATGCTGCCTACTTTTTGAAAGACAGCAGTACATTGTTCATTAACTCCCATTTTATTTAATACACTAAAAATGGACAAGAACATTGAATTGAGGGATAATGTCTTATCCAGTTACACCGGCCTAATACACATTTTTGTAAACGTAGCATGTCATCACGGTATTCTTTGCATACTGAAAATAAATATACTAGATATTGCATAAATTGTAATAGTATGCTATTTCAAACAATAGCCAAGAGTTTCAGGGAAATATCACAGAAGACTGTCTCCATCTAGTGGGAGGTTAAAGTATGATTTGGTTCTGGTAAAACATGCTAAATTCCATGTGTAGTATTTTATAGTCTGCTAGTTTCAGACACAGCAGTTATGTTCCCATAACTTGCGCAAAATAAATATATTCAAAATAAATATACCACGGTGGACTACGAAACGTATATAGGGTCCTAAATAATCAATCTCTAGTTTGTTTAGCTACACCACGCTTCTATATTCCTCAACAATTAGCCGGCACTAACACGCTAGCGCGTATGTCAACCCTACATGCCATTCCCCGGTGTAAAAAATAATAAATGTTCGTTTGGAATAAATCTTTATTTGCATACACTCTCAAGTTGATACATACAAATCACTTTATTTATCATTAAATTATTCTAGGATAAAATTACATACATATTTTAAATAATTACACTAGTGTCGGAATTCAGGCAAGCACGGGACAGCTACACATCAGCGTCGTTTATTGTGGGGTCCTGAAGCGTCAGACTGCTGCTTTCTCTGGACAGCATCTTCAGCAATGGCGGATTACGATAACTACGATGACCGGGATCGGGCTTATGGGAGCTTCGGCGGAGGAAGAGGGTAAGAAAACGGCTTTCGGAGAAGTGGTAGAGCAAGCGTCTTACGGTGTGTGAAAGCGGGCGCGATGCATGTAGGCCGCGCAAGGGTAAAAACACGCGCTCTGTAGCTATGATGAATGGAAGGCCGGGCGAAAGACTCAGCCCACATGGGCTGCACGTCCCACAGCCGAGTCAGCGGTCTGCCTGCTGTGGACATTGTGTAACGCGTCCTGCGTGTCAAGTCGTGAAATGTGATTATTAATGTTGTTTAGTATTTTAATAATGTGTTTGGGTGTTGGCTGGTTTTAGAAACTGTATGTGTGCACAGGCGATGCATTGGGCCTTAACTGGGTTATGACCTATTCTGTGTTAATTGATAGCGTTAGGTATTCGGATCTGGTACTGAACCAGGTTTGGGTAACCCGTCTAAAAGCTTTATTTGTATGTTTCACAATCCAATGGATCTGGTGCGGTGCATGTGTGCAACATTTTATCCCCCAAATGTTGCAGATAGCTTTGTGTGCACAAGTTCACACTGGTTCTCACATACGTGTGTGGAATTTTTAGTTGCTAAGAACAGAAACAGAAAGCAAGCCAGCCTGTCAAAGTATGTTCTTAAAGCTTTAGTCATTCTGTTAATAATCTTAAAATTGAATATTGTTATTATAGTACGTTTAATAACAATATAGACAGGAAGGTGTAACATTCATTTACCCTTTACTATTATAACTATAACTAAGCTTCAAAACACTACCATTGTGTCATTCGTTAATATTACTGCAATGCTATGTACCTTATATTCCAGTAATACTTAAGCTTTAACGAATTGATCTACATGGGACCCAAATTATGTGTATATATCCAATAAAAAATTCAGAATTATTTAACTACAAAATTAAAATACCATGCTTAACTTTTTTTTTTTTTTTTGCCATTTTGTGTATAATAAAACTGCATCTCCAAAAATGTTTTAGAGACTTTGTAATATTTTTATATATCTCTCAGAATATCTCCTTTATGTCAGGCAGAGAACTTCACTAGAAATGTGATGAATCATGTTTTTCTTATTATTGACTTTTTTTGCTTATTTATTTGACAATGTTTACTAAACTCCCTAGAAGAAAACAGTCGATAAACAGAATATGCACAATCCTTTGGCAAGATTTGTTTGTAACTGACACTAAGTAGCTTCAACACTTCACTTATTTAGACATTTGGATTGGCCAAATTTTGGCAGTCTTGTTATATTTATCCTGGTAATGGTTTATACCTTTACCGTACGTATATACCTTAATCAAAATGCAATGTTATTTTCATCTGATCTCTCATCATTGTACCATGCTATCACCACAGTACTTTGCATTATATAATTCAGCATGAACAAGTTTGAAGACATGCAGGGCCAAGGTAGAATGGAAATGTCATGCTATTTGTTTATCTTAGGCCACAGCAAGGTTCTCAACACGGCGTCATTTCAATGTGACACCTGAAAAATGTCTTGGGCTGACCAGATCTGAATCTCTCGGCCTTGCTTTGCACTAACTGCAGTCAAAGTCATGCATACTACTACTAATGGTTGTTGCCTAATTATTAAAAAATTGAACTAGTAAATCAAAAGTTGCAGGGTTCTATTTTCAAAGCTGGCAGGAAACAAGTGAGAACGGCATCCTTGAGCAAGACTCAAGATGCCGTTTTTCCCTGTTGGTTCCCAGGTGCTGCAGTTAATACTGCCTGTTGCCTTGTGTTTATGTGTGTGTGTGTGTGTGTGTGTTTACAACTTGCAGTGTGTGTTCACTATTTACTGAAGGGTTAAATGCAGAGGTCACATTTTAAGTATGGGTTACCATATTACATGGTAGCTATTTTAAGAAGTTTCACACTGTTACATAAGTCATAGTTTGGGTTTGTGGGTTTGTTTCATAAATTTTTTTATAGGAGTCTTGTGTTCTTGTGGCACTACATTTTAAGACGGTGACAACTGAAATTCATATTTAGAAATTTAGCCTGCGTGTTTATTTTGTTGTGTCCCTCTAATTCTCTTCCGAGGGAAGCTGCTGAAGTCATGCACAGTGCTGATGTCATTTGCTGTTTTAAACTGTCTCACATTTATAATTGCAGGTAAGGTTTAGGGTTGATTGTGTTATGGGTTTAGGGTTGATTGTGTTTTTTTTTTTTTTTTGGACTACAGACCCCGAGGTGGTGGTGGCCCAGGCGGACCCCGGAAGCAGAAGGAACTCCCCACAGAGCCGCCCTACACGGCGTATGTCGGCAACCTGCCCTTCAACACAGTGCAAGGAGACATAGATGCTATTTTCAAAGACCTCAGCGTCAGGAGCGTTCGACTAGTCAGAGACAAAGAGACAGACAAGTTCAAAGGTCAGCTGCTCCTTTCAATACCAGCCATGCTTATTGAGAAACACTTTTCATTTAACTAATTTTATTGTTGCTCTTCTCACTCCCCAGGTTTCTGTTATGTAGAGTTTGATGATTTGGAATCTCTAAAAGAGGCTTTGACATATGATGGCGCTGTAAGTCTTTTAGCTTATTGTTATAATAGTCTATTATGTTAAAAAAAAATTTTGGTGAACATGCTATCAAGCTATGTGTAACCCACAGTAAGTGTTGAATCATGTCAAACTCAGGAGATTAAATGTTTATTCTTCTGCTGTGAAGTATTCTTCTTGCTTCAAGTAAAAGTTTGCATACAAAATAATTTCACAGTAGAAAATTTTCCTGAAACAATTTTGTTTTCTGTCCTTTTGTATATATATTTAAATCTTATATTTGCTGCTTCCAGTATCTGCCAGTTTAACAGCAACTAAAAACTTAAGTCTAAGTGATGTGATCACAGATGTTTTGGCCACCGTTCACAACTGAATTTAAAGGGGTCCTAGAGTCAAAATCAAATTTTTTTCTAGTCTTGACGGAAAATGGCAGTATACCCGCCTAAAAGAACATGGAAAATGTTTTAAAATGAGTGCCTGAAAACAGCTTAGGCTGGAATGCTGGGTCTTATTGCACAATAAGCCTCTCACTCACCCCCTCCTCATGAAAAAAAAACGCAACAGAAAACATA
>JBAJNP010001256.1:15546-65432 GCA_036877545.1 Yasuhikotakia modesta
CCCACCCCCGTTAATGTTATTGCTGCAGTGCCGTTGTGAAGTCCAAAACGAAATGGTGACTCGCGTTCATAGGTGAGCTGCTCTCCCTGGCTGTACAAGCGGTGTTCAAACCTTTCATCACCTCCCCGACGAAAGAAATGACCGTGATGCACGGCTACGGTTTATTTTAACCTGATTCACCACATTTAGCTGCAGATTATTACTTTGCTCCGCTCGATTTACATCTGACAGTTTTACAAACCTGCCGCGTCTCTCAGCGTCTGATGCTCCACATCAAGATCAACAATCATCACAAGATGTAAGTATTAAATCGCTAGATTAGATTGTTGTTTTTAATAGTTAAAATGAGAACATATTTGTTTGGATGTGTGTACGGCTAGCGTTGGCAATGTAAACAAACGTTAGCAACATCCACAGATTTAGCGCTTAGATTTAGCGCTTATTGCTATCCACAGATAGCAATATGAAACACGAGAGTAACTTCTCGGATTTATTTCAGAGTGTTGATGCGTCCCGCTTTCTTCCCCAGGATACAGGAGAGGCTGTCGGACGGATCTTCAGGAAACCCAGTCTAGGGGAACAACACTTGGACCACAGTACCGAAATAGTTAATTTAGTGTCCCACTGTTCTACATGAAAATAGTCTTGTAATCGAGTTTACTGTAAAGTTTATATTATTTGTTTATATTAAGATTATTTTATATTATTTATGTGTTTAATACTTCAAGATAATCTTCACTGTTAACCTGTTTATCAATCAATTACATAACTGTATTCTGTTTAGAATGAATTAACACTCAGTTTTGCATTCATATTTATTCAATATACGTTCAGATCAGCTTCTTTCCATTTAGTTCAACACCAGTCAAGTCACGGCCAGCAAAAAGCCTTCATCTTGAATTTGAAGAGGACATTGAATATGTGAAGATGAACATGAAAATCTGCATTGCCTGCAAGACATGGGAAGAAAGGAGAATGGCATTTAGTACATTTTAATACATTTGTTCTGGGTATGATTTAAAATGATGTCTGCCTGATTTGCTTAACTAATGAAATTTGTTATTGCAATTATGTACTTTTTTACTCTCTTTATTCTGTTATGTTCAACCAAATGTGGATTAGTCTGCTAGTTACACTGCTAGTTAATGGTCACCTTGGGTCTACCTGTCCCTTTCTATGAGTGACAAACGGCCATGGTATATGTTAAAATAAATATAGTAAGTATAAAGATATATATGTTTGTATATTGTTATATGTTTGTTCTTATTGAGTGTTATTCATTATGGCAGTGACTGTATGGCTCAGGCGAATGCACAGCATTCAATAATGATAAACCTTTGGTCCAGTTATGCTATCATGCTAATATTAATTCTTGACTTTACACTGTGGCTCAAATCTATTTGACATAGTTCGGTTTTAGTTTCGAACGGGGCAGATGTGCACCGTCAATCCAAGATTAACACCCAAACCTGAAGCCTCTGTTCATAAACAGTATTTACATTAAACTATAGTTAGTATAAAGTCTTGATTCATGATCCAAATGGATGTAGTGGCTATAACTTTATTATGACGGGAGAACTTTCCAAATAACTTACCATTGAGAAACGTTTAAATCAAGTCTTTGCTGAACAGGTTCTTCCTCTAAATGAATCTGCGTCATAGCTGTCGGTCCGTGTGTTCCAGATGACGACGTCACATAATTATTATTTTGTGTGACAGTGAAGGCAGCCAATCACCGTGCAGCGCTCCTCATATCATTATAAAATTGTCAGAGCCCCTCCAGCGGTGCAGAAGGCTCAAATTCACCCATTAAATAGCCCTGCCATAAAATTGGTTTTAAGGAGGTTTTTAGACAGCTTCTGGGGCATTACAAACTTAACCAAAGTGCTATTCTCTCTATATCACATCGCAGAACAAGAATCTGTACTCTGCTCAACCACTCTAGGACACCTTTAAGATTTCTTGATTTATGTTGATACCAGGTGTAAGCTGTCAACTGTTTATTCCACAGCTACTAGGAGATCGATCTTTGAGAGTGGACATCGCAGAGGGCCGAAGGCAAGAACGTGGAGGTGGAGGCTTTGGGTTCCGGAAAGATGACAGAGGTACTGCATGTATGGTTTAGTGGATTCAAGATATGTTTACGTTTCATTGGTATTGCCATTTATATATAGTAATGTTTTACTTACATTCATGTGTTTTGATATATTTGTGTGTTAATTTTTTTATGTGTATAGAAATAACTTTAAACACCATTTTAGAAATAACTTTTTTAGTGTTTTCTTCTGAAGGAAATGAGCAGTGCTGTAGTACTGGGCCATGTGACACCTTGATATCTGTTTATGCTACTGTACTGTTTCTACCAGGGGTGTCCAGCCCTGCTTCTGGAGAACAAGTGTCCAAGTAGAGTTCTACAAGTAGACATCTTTACAGGTCCTCTTAAATCTAAAAAAACTGCTGTCTGACCCAGGTCTAAAGCTAGGACAAGGGCCTCAGACATGGGATAGGTCTGATATAGTGGCCTTGGGTAATTAAAATACATCCATAATTTATCAGGCGGCTATCAGTGTAATTGTTGGCTGTTGAATTTCTCTTTTAAAATCTATATTCCTACTTTCCATCAAGCAGGCATTAGTATTAAGTAATAATAAATAAATTTTGTCTTTGTGCTATTAATTGGGCCTGGGTTTAAAATTGGGTTTTATTTGGATCAACTCTGTCTCATTTTATCAGGTCAGTCTTGGGTCATATTTTTATTTAAAAAAATGTATTTATGCACATCGTGCTTGAGTAGGCGTGACTCTGTCAGTTAGGGTCAGGTACAGATCACGCCTGAACCAGGAAATCAGGTTCCTGCAAGGAGATTAGAAACACCCAGGCAGGTGTGTGGAAGAGATTTTATGACACTGACTTTCCAGTAACAGAGTTGAGGCACCCCTGGTTTATTCCCTAGTAGATATAACTGCAACACTGCTGTGTTTAATATATACATAAGAGTGACAGATATGGAGGAAAAAAGTTTTTTGTTATTTATGATGGTCATGCAACTGATCACTAAGTAATGTTTAATTTTAGATTTAATTTGTCATCTGTTTCTTATCCTGAACTTTTCTGAACTACTGTATTGTTTACAGATAATTAAAGGTGGCAGTTTAAAGGTGGCTTATGCATCCAATGCATCCATAGTAGTAATGAGAAATTATGTAGTTTGAATTCTCACTGTCATTGTCCATGTGCACATGTTTCATCTTCAGATATTTTTAGTTACTCTATTGTTTTTTTTCCCCTCTGTAGAAAGGTTTTCCTTCCTTTTCCTTCCCTTCTAACAAATGCAGTGCTTTCCTAGAGGCTAAACTTTCCTATCCTGCTGGGTTCTTCCTTTTAGAAGTGTTCTGACTGGCTCAGTAGTGCCATTATCTGGGTGGCTCTCTCCTTCACCCTGCTCTCAGATTTTAGTTGCAGCCTGTATTAAACAGAACCCCCTGTTCCTTTCAGGCCGAGGTGGCTCACGTGGGTCCAGAGGAGGTGGACGTGACTCCAGAGATGACTACGACCACTCTGGAGGAGGTGCGGCGAGTGAATTGGGCAAGAACTTGAACCCTTGGGTGTTCGCTTGTAAAAGTCACTTAATGACAATGTGATGATGCAGTAACGTGTCTGTGGCATGCTGTGAATTACCACAGACTATTTTAATGTATTTTTCTGTTTGTAGAAATAAGTTCTTCAGGGTAGGTGTACTGCATTGCAAGAAGTTTTTTAAAATCATTTGAAGTATACCCATAAACATATGAACCATAAACATTTGCAAGTCATTCAAACGTGACGTATGCTAAGTTATGTAATGAGCCTATGAGTAAAACCGATGACTTTTGTATCCGTTGTGTGGGTCCTGAGTAGCACAGTTATTTTAGGTAGTTAATAATCTAAATGAATTCCCTGTTTGCTTTTACAAAATAAGAAACAAAATAGTCTGGTCAATGACAGCTTGTCACAGATATTGCCTAGACCTTTATGAAGATAACCTGAAATATTGAACTGACTCTCCGGAGTAAATGATCAACAGAGTAAACGGCTTCTGTTTCTGTCTTGTCATAGTTTTAAGTTAATTTTTTGGCACATTCATGGTCTTACAAGGACTCCATCTCATTTCCATCAGTCACAATATCAACAGTGTCCCTGCAGGTGTGAAAGCTTTTCCAGGATGAACGTTGTCTAGAAATACTGGTCTAGGATTAGTCTAACCTTTGTAAGCCTTAATGAAATATAGCACAGCATTCATCCTGGATCAGTATTTCAGAACAACTTTGTATTGGGAGAGTGATGAACTGGTTACTTACACACTTCCTCTATTTTCTTTTACCACAGGCTATAGAGATGATGATTTCATGGGTGGGAGGAGTCGAGGAGGTGGTCGCCCTGGTGACAGAAGGGGGGGTGGAGGCATGGGACGATACAGAGATGGACCTTCTCGCGGAGGCCAGACAGACTTCAGAGAACCCTCTGACGGTCTCACAGATTTATTCTTTTAGAAAAAGCATTAAGTCAACATGAATTCCAGACCCTTTTTACTCCATGTATTTTGCAATTTACAAAAAAAATGTATTGATGCTAAACAATAGACCCATTAAGGTCAAATAGTCTAAGGTCTATTGGTAAAATGTAGCCAGGACCCTCTTAGGAAATTAACAATTTTTTTTGTCTTATGTGAATGATACACCTGGGCACTTTGTTATAAAGGTTTATTTTTGAATTTCCCATGAAGATGAAGGAACAATGAAACCATTATTTTTATTATTCGTGTTCTAGGTCTATTGATCAGTTACATATGATTAAGTTCAAGTTTATTTACAGTTCAAGTTCAATGATTAACAAGTAGCCAAATGGGTTTTGTAATTTGTTACCAAATGCATTTTTATGTTGACTTAAGCATTTAAAAATCATGATATATAATAAATCAAACCTGCTCAGTATTAACGCAAATTTCCTTCTTTCAGAGGAACGAGCACAAAGGCCGAGGCTACAGCTGAAGCCCCGTACGGTGGCTGGTCCCCTTAACCAAGTGGCCAACCCCAACTCGGCTATTTTTGGGGGTGCCAAACCCAGGGAGGAGGTAATTCCCAAAGACAAACACTAAGAGACTGCACCCTCCCTCTGTGCTCCAGAAAGATTGGAGGGAGATAGAGGAAAAGAGGAAGGGATGTATGAGGGGGAGGGCAAGATTTGGGGATGACAAACAAGAAAAAATAAGTATCATGTCAACGGGAATGCGATAAGGCCTCTATCATGATTCCTACCTGTTAAAGGTGAAGTCTCTACTTCTGAATTAGGATCACGCAACTATGTATTCAGCAAAAAAGACCACGCCCACATCGATCGTCATGACACCTGCACATACCAACAAGCAGATTGTGAATGCATGGCAAACTGATAAACGATGGTTTTATGTCCACCTTTGCTTCCCTGTAACTAGTGCCTGCTCTGTACTGTAGTTTCGTCAGGGGAAAGTTCACATCTTTCGAGAGACCTAAAAGTGTTTTTTGAGCGGCTCTCTTAAATGGAATGGAAACTGATTTTAACTGTTTTTGGCTTTGCTTTTCAGAGGTAGACTAAACTATAAACGTTGAGCCCTTTCGTTGCGTGACAAACTGCGTCAATTTCATCACAAATTTGTTTTGTCGCAGAATCTGCATTTTTATTGCGGAGGCAGCTAGCTATGTTTCCACAGCTGACTTTCAATCTTTTAGAAGTCACAAAAACAGTGTTGTATATATTTAGATTTACCTTTGGTGTGGTTTTGGCATGAGCTCCAACTCTATTCCACTACCCTGTGATACAATTCTACATTTTATATAAACATGTACACAAACCTTTAAACGCACACTAAATTGCACATGTGGTGCTTATTCCTGCCCTAGTTCTAATCGTGTTTGTAAATCAATGTGTTAAAGCACATAGTAGTAAAGTCAGTGTTCATTTTTGGAGACTTGCGAAATTATTAATATAACGGTAGATCTAAACAGTTCATTTTGTCAACCTACTGCAATTCCTGTTTGTTAAATCGATTCTAATATTGCTTTGCCATGTTCCAATTTTCATGTACAAATGTTAACATTTCACCATCTCCTAAAATGGACCCTGTGTAACCATTTTTTTCTTGTTTTGTTTTGTTTCCGTTCTCTAAGAATTAATTTGTGTCAGTGTGGCTGCATTATTCCGGAAGGCTGTACTGGACCAGCTTTGATCACCAAAAATCTTTCAAAGACTTCTCCCAGTGACACGCAGGCAGGGGCACGAGGTGCTGGTCTCCCCTTGATTTCTAAATGAACCCTCATCTGGTTGGCTTAAAAGCACAGAGGTAGGGCCTCTAGAAAAGGGGTGGAGCTAGGTCTTAACTCTGCCCCTGTCTGCTCTCAAACTCTACCCACGCACCTCCAAGAACCAAAACCCGGAGGACACCATCTCCAGGTTGATTCCATTTTGTTAAAGGACTTCATGATCTCTCTCTCTTTCCCTTTACAAAGTATCTGTGTTAAAACCAGGCGTTTCAGATTTGTAGACGAGCAGGAATAAAGCCTGCTGTGTCATTTTATCTTTTGCTCTTTAAATTTCTTTACTGTTTGAAAATTAAAACTTTGAGCTTGTCTTAATTAAACGATTTAAAAGTAAATAGCTTTTTGAATTTGTTTTAATTTCTCATTTGTCTTTATGAAAGATTTTTTGGACCTAGTCTGGATTATCCAGCACTTTCAGGAACAATATGCCACATATTTCATTCATTTAGAGGAGCAAGATGATGTATGCATGGATAGATTTGGTTGGTGACACATGGGTCTACAGTCTACAGCAAGTCCACAGCTTAACAGCAATGTAACTAAGAAAAAAAGACGGTTATCAAACTACCATTCATTCTTTAACACGATCACTTGTACAGCCTTTTCATATGAAGCTTATTGAACAAAAATTAACCACTCTCACATTTCAAATCAAGGTGACGCTAGGCGCTGTAGTTTTAACTCCTAGTGGAACAAGTGTAGAGTCCTCATAAGAAATACATGTTGTGGCCCTATTTTTTTTTTTGCCTTTTACTGGATATAGATCTGATGAAGTTCAGTGTTGTTTTTCTTACTGTACTATAGAGGTTGGCTGTTTTTATTCATTTATCTTTTCATTTTCCTACACTGTTTATGGCAATAAATTGTATCATCTTACAGTGTTTGAAATGAATGTGTTGACATAGGATAATGGGTTTGGATTTATTCTGTGTATCCTGTGAAACTGTTTGCTGTGTGCAAGTCATTTAAAGCAAAAATGTTCTTTTACCTAAACTAATCCTTTGAATTCTGGCAGTTGGTTTATTCCAGGCAGCTTCAAGTTTGTTACAATTCACGAATTGTTGCAAGCTTCTCGAGAACAAGTTAATTAAATTTGTCAGTGCAATACAGAAAGTTTATCCTTATTGGGGCAACGCATCGAGAAACAGGACATCTTTATACTCACTGGAGAAACATGATGGGTGATTATCCTGCAAATGTACAGAATAAAGCGTTTAAAGAGAAGACCCTGAGTTTGGGGTGTCAAATGATCTTAATCTTAATTATCTTAACTTATGCACACATTCTTCAAAATGCTTAATCATAATGCAAAAAAATTATCTTGGTGTCTTGTTAAGCTTACAAATTAATTGATTGGTGGATGTAGACATAAGGAGCATTTTTTCCTCTTTTAAAGTTAAGGATTTATAAGACTCACCCTTGGGTGCATTCTACAGCATGCAGAAGGTCTCTGCGTGTAAGTAATCCTAGCAGATAAACATCAGACACTGGAACAACACTTGTGATCAATGTACCATGATTTAAACATCTCTTTAATATATATTCATGATATGTGTTCATATTAGCATATAATATTTGTAGTCACTGGAAACAAGCTAGTAGTTAGCAAAAACGAAAAAACAAGAATTTTCTTTGTTTGGCTTTTAAATGAGGATGAAATATGAACAGTTTCAGTTGTCAATATATACATTTTTTGAAAACATAAAATATACATTTCCTAAATATATATATACAACGCCATAATAACTATCAAATGAACTGAAATGATTGATGAATATAAGATGATTAATTAAAAAATGCGGTTGGTGCGGCAATCATATTTGTTTACTTTCTGGGTTTTCTCCATCTCGTTGCAGTATGTTCTGGGAAGTACAGAACTATTGCACTTGCAGACTTAGCTCTGCAGAGGGCGCTATTGGCCCCAAGTTTTCGTTCTGCTGTTTTTCAGATTCAAGAACAGAAATGGCAAGCGGATACAGGATACGAAACAGACACTATTGTACAAATGTCTGTTGACATTAAAGTTTAAAACAATATCATTAGTTTTATTTTTAACACTAAAGTTCTGCGTGTATACAGTGGATCTAAGTTTATCTGTTTAAAATTACTGTTAGTTAAATTTCAGTAGTGTATTGTATTGGTCAATGATTCAGAAGTTCAGAACGAAAGCGTTTCCGACGTGCGCGTCCTCGAGTTTTGAAACAGGGGACGTGCTCGCGCTTTAGCGAGCGATTCTACCTCACGGGACAGCGCGTCACTAACGAACTTCTCAATTCAGACAAGCCAAAGTGTTGAAGTTTAGAAAGTATTAATTGTAATATGACCAAACTGGCGCTTTGTTGATTGATCGTGTCGCTGTCTATGTGTTTGATAACGTCACAGTTTTGAGCGTCTGTGCCTGCCGTTTTCTTCATTTAAACTGGGGTAAGTTTAATAACGTTTTACCGACCGAATAAACGGCAGATATGCAACTGCACTTAAGATAAATAACCGTAATTCCTACTAATGTGTCTGCTAGGGGCTTTTAGCGTTTAATGCGAAACTTTGTCGCTCTTTGCTCGCCAAATTGTTCGTCATTATAAGTTCGTCTCTGTTGTCACGTTCTTAACTCGATCCAGTTTGTCGCGAGATACTCTGAAGTGTGGAAGAACATCATCGCGATTTTCACTTGGTAGGGCTGAGTGCGTTTTACTATATGTGATAGTGCAATGCTATGTTGTTTTTATACGATATCGTGCTAGTCCTGAAACTGTATTGGTAAATGTTTAGGGGTATACCATGTTTTAGTTTAATCATTAAATCTCGGTCATTGAAACTATGTATACAGAATGTGTCGTCTCAAATGCCATCATCATACCACGGTTTGGGTGTTCAATGACGCTAACTTATGCAAGGCGGTATGGTGGCTTATTTTACAAACATTTGCCTGCGTTTAAAGGGAAGTTTGAGGTCGACGAGTCTGTGTGAGTTTAAAATTGTGTAGTTGATCTGCAAGGGAGAACATATCAGTTTGACAGCCGGTTCTGGAAAATCTCTCAAGTTAGGGAAATCTTAAGTGGAAATAAGTAAGCAATTACACTTATGACCTAACTTACTTTAACTCACGGAGTTTGTTACACCTGGGCCCACATCCCCACGTTAAGCTCATTTTCATTCAGTGTTGCTTTATATGTAAATCGTGTGACTCAGCAACTGCAGTAAATGTTACTCATAAACGTGTTACTACACTCTTTCAAGCCATTGGCATCTATAAAAAGAATTTTATAGACCAGGCAATCTGTCCCTGAGTCTCTCAGTTTTAAAGTCACCCAGTTTCAAGGTTAAAAGACTGTTAAGCGTATACTAGCCCAGATTGAAATGGATAAGCATGCATGTGTTAAGATGCCCTTTGTGTGATATAGAGTTTTTACAGAAAATGCTGCCCTATTTTCAGGACTACCCAAACTCAGCTGTGTCTGTTGCTCTGGCTTTCTTCTATTATTATGAATAGTTTGAATACTGGGAGCGTTCCATTCGAAAACGATTATCCCTATGGTACATTCTCCTCCACAGTGACAGCAAAAAAAAGAAAACATTTGAAGCCATGTTTAGCATTCCTGTAGCTCAACTTTAGATCTACCTTGAGTTTGCTGTTTTTTCACTTTGGATAAAAGTGTCAGCCAAATGAGAAAATGTAAGTCAGATATGTTGAAATATAAACACATTTATTTATGTAATATTCAACATTGTTTAACATCCATACGTCATTTTAAATACCGTCCCTTTAGCAGGTGGCAAACCTAATGAGTAATTTATAATTCCAGTCTAATGGTAACCGTATGACATGTCACTAGTGTCCTTCTGCTGTTGAGAGCCTTCTCTTGATGGACCATCTTGTCTAGTCACAGTGCAGCTATTGTTGGCTTGATACTAGGAAGTGTTTGGGTGTATTGGCTCTGTGGCCTGTTAGAGGGTTTTATGACAGACTGTGGAGACAGTGTCCTGTCAGTTGGAGAGAGAGGCCTGTGGGAGCATGTGTTGTTTTGGATCGTGCACAAGCTGCTGTGTTTGCTGACACCAAACAATGTGACTTGTTTTATGTCTGCGGATTGGGTTTTATTTTTTGTTTGTTTTGTTTTCAGCATGAATATTTTGTTTCATTTTTGTTTTTATGTATCATAGAAACCTGCTGTTTACCTTTTTTAAATATATTTCTAAAGTTACCTGTTTTTCTGCATTTGTATGGTGGTTATGCGGTTAGTGTCATTAACATGGTGACACAATTTTGTGTTTATTTTTTACGTAATTTAATAAATGCATTTCATACATACACTATTGATAAATGGTTTGATGCAGTGATGTTTTGAAAAGCCTAGTAAATAATGGCAGCCATTAAAAACAACCACATGTGTTTTTAAACCTTAGTGTGATCCTAAATCAGAAGGGAATAAACAGCTCCAAAACCAGAAGAATGCAGTAGATACCTGTATTTCACATATGAAACTAATACATATGATCAATTTAACATTAAAAAAACTTCAAATTCACTTTCTTTGAAACTTCAAAAATAATCTACTAACCTAATCCATAAATATTTTAGTCATTAACATTATGTCATTAACATAATTACCATTATTCGTATTAGTCATTATGAATTATGTAATCAGTAACTTGTCAGTACAGTTTTTAACTGCCTTATCTTTTAATAACAGTTTCTTTGCAAAATTTGCATCACTCTGTGACTGGTTCACAATCCATCTCCACAAATGTGCTAAACTGACATATAATGCAGTTTAAATTTCGACTTTCCTGATGTTGATATAGCTCTGATGAGGTTTCCAGGGCCAGGATCTTCACAAAGGTTAGTGCACTTTGCTATCAACTTAATTAAATGGCAAGTTGAGTTAGCCACTTTGGAGTGATTTACACACAGGATGTGTTCTCAGAGATTCTTCAAGGAGATGCATTCTCAAAGGTTTAACTGTTGTTCATTTGATACATCTTGGTGTGTTAAAGGGATATATAGTCATTACCTCATCCTTGTGTTCTCATAATGGCAGTGAAATGTCAGTGCCATTGTCTTCTCAAGCTTCAAAAGTGGTGCGTGTCTGTTATTTCACATTCTGTGTACCAGTGGTTGGGCTAAGGAGGTGGTGATGGGCTGTGTGGGCGGTTCCTTTCCAAATCGTAATATCAAGGAGGAAGTAGAGAACACATTTTATTTTGCATGTCAAAAGATCAAGGAAAATGTAGTTCCATGATGTCCCAGGGGAGGCCATTTCTGCTGGGTGACTGTTTTAATATCAACAATATCAACTTTGTAGTGCCTATGGTACGTTTCATAGCTTTATATGTAATGTTATAATGTTTAAACAGACTGTGTTAAAGGGGCGGCAACAGTTTGTTATTATGGCAAGCATAATGATTTGGCATTGAAGAAATCATGTAGGCTATTTTAATCATGCACAATCAGACCAGCACCAGGCATTATAAAGTGCTTTGATTAAATGTTGTCCTTAACAATGTTAAGGCTGGTCATATGGGTGTATATTGGATTTTCATGTGTTTCGCTTTTTTGTACATGCTTGTGGTTGATGAGTCAAACTAGGAAGGCCTTGACCACAAAACGTTTACATGTTAATTTCAACAAAGAGTGTTTGTTGAGTTCTGAGGACTAGCAGAACGGCTGATTGAAAAGTTATAGAAGCATATCAAACTAGTGTTATCATGCTACATAGTTCCACATAAAGGGAGTTACCAGTCAGTCTGGTTATTTTGATTGTGGTAACTTATTGTGAATCATTCATCTTATAAGTTCATTCAAACACACTGTCTGAACATCGAGAGACATTACCATGGCAGTGCCACAGGATCGGGCTGCCTTTATTTGGCTGTGGGTTTGAAAGGTAGTGTGTTTGTGTGTGTGTGTGAGAGGGAAGGATACAGTGTCATCCTAGCAGGTTTAGACGGCACACAGCCGTTGAATAAATGATGGAAGTTCTACTTCTCCAGCCAAGTGACTCCTGCTGAGAGCCCATCAGCCATCCTAACTGATGTTAGAAGACATTTTTCACGCTGCTAATTCAGTTCTAGCGCTATTAAATAGCGGAGATAGCTTTAGGAAAGCACATCCTTGGCTTCTAGGACTAAGGTGGTTCGACCTATTTCAGAACTTGGCAAATTCAGTTTATGGCTTGATGGCTTGTAACGTATCTCTTTCTCAAACACTCAGAGTAAGTGAGGAGCATGTGGGCCAGCTGCTGCGGCTGGCTCTGCCTGGATGATTCCACTGTGGAGGAACCTAGAAGCAGCACACGCCATCAGGCCTTCACAAACTCAGCCTTCAACAATTACCCATCTCCCACTTCAGCAGAACCCACATGCAAGGCATGCGGAGGGCGCTTTGACAGCCTAGCCCGGAAGGTAAAGGACACGATGTAGCTTACTGGATTAGACAAAGCTTGTTACAAATCACTTGTGTGTTTAGCACAGTAGTGTAAATATGTTTAAACATACAAAGCACAACACTATGCTCATATGGTCTTGGAGTTTTGGTTTAGTGCAGGGTTTTTATTGCAGTCAATAAATGTTTTTGGAGAATAAGTTGCTTAGAGCAAATATTATTATTATTATTCAATTTATTTACAGAAATCAAAGCACCATGCAGGTTTTGTGTTATGTTTTGTGACTGAATATCATGTGATTATTAGTCAGGTGGCTGTCTGAAATTAAGTTACCAATATGCTGCCATATTTGATATAAGTGGCAATCAACATCTTTCTTCACTTTTTGATGATGATGATAAAAATGTAGGAAGGTTACTCATCAGGCAAAACATATTTTAAGAAGCAGACTAGTCAATCACTGAATTTAAGAGTCCCCAGAAATTAATGAGGATGAGTGATGTAAAGTTTTAAGTACAATTCCACTAAGAAGAATGACTCATATAAATAAACGTAGATGTAGTAATTGATGCCACATAACTACGTGTGTTGACATTGTTTGCAAAGAGTTCCTGCTCGCTGACGTGTCTCTAGGTTAGACTAGGTTAACACACCTTGATACCAAATGGAGTCTGTACTGTGTAATGTTTATTAGATGTAATTACATGAACTGAGAATGTGTTTGGTCATACGCTGGTGTAATAAAGCCTCACCTTGGACCCGTTTCACATCTTTTGAAACACCTAATCACTTGCCTCTGTAGGTCCCCAGCTTCATGTGATTGCCATGTTTGTGTTTGGATTCAAAGTCAACATCTAGATAATTTTACAAATTTCAATTCTTATCAGAAAAATGTCCTGTTTCCTGTAAAATGTTCCTGTTTCCTATAAAATGGTGTTTGAAACAGTTTTACACACACCTTATCTAATTCACTTCTAGATTCAATCCTAGATTATTTTCAGTGTTATTCAGGTTTTAAAACTCACCTTGCTCCGATTTATTGCAGCACACATGCATGGACTGCAAGAAAAATTACTGCAGTAGGTGCTGCAACCAGCAGGACCTTCAGCCATGGCTTTGCCACACCTGCCAGCGTTTCCATGGCATCCTGTTTGAGCGAGCAGAGCTGATGAAGCTCAAGGTGAAGGACCTGAGGGACTACCTGCACCTGCACGGCGTCCCCACGCAGACGTGCCGTGAGAAAGAGGAGCTGGTCGAGCTGGTTCTCGGTCAGCAGGTGTCGCCTACATCTGAGACGCACATTCCACCACCAACAAGTACACACTTAGATCAACAGGAGAGCCCTGATATTCCAGTCATAATAACAAGCCCCCCAGGGAACAATGGCACAACAGAACTGGGACCCCAGAATCAAGCTACAGAAGATGAACAGGTATGCATGAAAATAAAGGTTCCTGTTTGCTTGCTTTTTAATCATTTGTACAACAATGTGGAAATTAGACTTACAAGCATTTACAGTCACATATCTGCAGTCACATAGTATATTCATAAATGTGATTTTATGTGAATTTTAGCACCTAATGGAATGTTTATTTATTACGAAAATGTAAATAGCATCTCGCCATCATCCATTGTTTAGAATACCTGTAATCTTGCCCTACGTGCTACGTTTGAGCTTTAAATGACCGTTTTTGAAAACACCATATGTGCACTTTTCAGAAAGTCAGCTTGCGATTGATTTACTCACAGTAATCTTTTTTTAACTATTAGAATACAGTATTTAAATACCCTCAAAAGAAATTCTGGCCTATTTAACTTCTTGGTTAATTACGCCTTACACCTTAAGGTAAATGAGATAGGAAGCACAGCTGGGTTAAACTTACTTTGGATGTGTGAACTTTGACCCTTAGAGCTTGTCAATGGCAGAGGCGACAGCTGAAAGTGACATGGACGCAGAGCTGCAGGTGGAGCAGGAGTTGCAGGTACCTCCTGAAGCTCCCTACCTCTCCTCCTCTTTCTGTCACACTGTCTGAAGCGTTAAACAGGAGAGGATAGCACAGTTATCAGGACTTAACCTGTCGTGCTACAGGATCTGTTTTCTTATTGTAATCATTCTGCTCCAATGAAAAGACTTGATCTCTCTGGAATTGATTCATTTCCCAGTAGGATCAGCTGGATGAAATGCTTTCCTGTATGCTTTAATGATGTGCTGCTGCTTGGAAAATCGGTGGCCAAACTTGCTTGACAATCTTCTATTTCTGGTTCTAAATTTCTCACTTCATGCTTTTAGATTGAAGATGTTTTGTGTGTACTTTGTGGTTTATTGTTCAATCAAGCATTTCTGGTGTGCCAGGCAAAGGTTAATGGTGTATGATATTAGGAGCGGGTGATATAAACTAGTAGAATGTGTACACTTTTTTTTAAACGCTGTGTTTTCCACACTTATTTTTAGTGCTTAAGGTTTAGATCTTGTCTTTCTCATGAGCTAAAGGCCAAAACAGCCCAACCAGCATTCAGTTCACAAACATATTGAAGTGCTCATTAGGGCTCAGAGTTTTTGAGTTGCTGGTTTGAATCAGCCTGATGATTGACTGTTCAACTACTCAGATGTGACAGTGACAGTCAATCATGAAAACAATGGTCTTACAGGTTAAAGTAAAATATTCTCTCTCTGATTGGTTATGGTGGCAATTAGGGCGGCAAACCTTGAGGCTAATTTGTAAGCGTGCAGAGAAAGAGCTGAGCACTGAGCATGTTGTGAGAAGAATGCCTCAACAACGAGTTACATTTTCTGGAACATAACCCAGTTACAAGTTCACATGTATTTTGTATTTAAAATTTTATTATTGAAAAAAAATCTTTGCTTGAAAACAAGATCCCAAAAATGAATTTGTAAATTTGTTTAAAAGGTATGCAAAGCCTGTTTGTGAAGTTTGGAACAGGATCTGCTTTACATTTGCATGGCAAACATCCAGCTTGCCCTGGGGATACAGAGAGATGAGTGAAAAAATGCACTATAAAAACTGTTGTTTGCATTCTTTCTCTCTCTCTCTCTCTCTCTCTCTCAGTCATCAGACTCAGAAGAGGTGTTGGCCCCTGGGCGGCGTGCTTCCCTGTCAGACCTCAGGTCAGTTGAGGATATTGAGGGTCTGAGCGTCCGGCAGTTAAAGGAGATTCTGGCGAGGAATTTTGTGGACTACAAGGGCTGCTGTGAGAAATGGGAATTGATGGAGAGAGTCAAACGTCTTTTCAATGACCAGAAAGACTTGCAAAACATGGGTATGGAGTTGGCTAAATAGATAAGCTGGCTGATGGCCAAGTGTTTGCCCAGTCAAGTGATGACGCTTTCAGTTTAACACTTTTTGGCTTTTTATAACACCTCAGTTTAACACTTTGTGTTGTGCAGTAATTTATAGATTAAATGATGCGATTTTAGAATCGTAGTGATACGTATTTTGCTTTTTGTTTACATAAGCTTAACTTTCACATTTTTGCATGGGCTAATATTGTTTATGCTGTTGGAATAAATGTAAAAATGTAGTTTGTGTCTGAGGTAATATTCTGTAACTGACATAAGCTATGTTTTTATTTTTCAGTGTCTAACACCATGGAAGGCACAGGTGGGTTTGATTCTCATGACATCAAATACTAATGAAAATAAGTGGTTAACTTTGTTAAATAAGTATCACTTTAGACCTTACAAATTCCATGTTTATTTAAAACAATGGGCCGCTGATCAGTCAAGCAACCTGCTTTTCTGGCATTTATTATAATGCATTTCAGTTGATAAGTCATCTAACAAACCAATCTCTTACTAATGTTTTTTAAATACTCTGTTTAATGGCTTGACATGTTTCTTGCTTCCTGTTTCTTTTATACAGATGCGGGATCTGGAACAGCCGTTGAGGAGAACCTTTGTAAGATCTGTATGGACTCGCCCATTGACTGCGTTCTTTTGGAGTGCGGACACATGGTCACGTGCACCAAATGCGGCAAGCGCATGAACGAATGCCCCATCTGCCGACAGTATGTGGTGCGAGCAGTGCATGTGTTCAGGTCCTGAAAGGAAGTTTTCATCAGCAGAGCTTGTTCCTTGCACTGAGATAACCAGCATCTCCCATTACAGTCCCATCCCCTGAACAAAGGAAATAAAACTTACAACAGAAACTGAAACGCTCAACAGGCCTCTGATTCTCGCACAAATGACATGTGGCACTTTAAACAATGGAAAGATGCTTCGGTCTCTAAGCAATAACTATACTGGTTTTGTTTTCCAAAGTGTGCCTTCCAAAAACCGTTGGATGTTGTGTTTGTTTTCAACCACGGGATGTCACGCTTATGTTGACAATACAGGTGAAACATAAATACCTGTTTCCATCAGTGCCCCCATCTGTAAAAACTGAGATGACAAAATAATGATTGTTAACACACATGCTATAAACCCATATTCTTCGAGTGTGTGCCTTCTATGCAACTGCCCTTGTATTTTTCTTGCCAGCTTTATTCTTTATCTTGTTTATAAATGGTTCTCCAGCATATTTTACAAAAACCAAACTGGAAACTGAAACTGGAAAAAAGTACTAACATGAATCAGACTTGTCACACAAGTCTTGTCGGATCTCAAATCTGTCAAATCATCTCGTGTGAACAGCTGCAAATAGTTTAAGCTGCTGACTGAACCCTACTGGTGCACTAACCTGAAGACAGACAGAGGTGTGGCCTAAAGATCAAATTGATCTGGCTTTGTTCAAGTAATTTGCACTTGTTATTTGGTTAGTACCTCCATTGTGCTTTCAATACTTAAAAATCTGGGGATTTAGTTAATATAGGTGTTATTATAAAAGGTCTTCCATTGCTTCTAAGTTAAGGATTTGAGTGCTTACAGAGTTCTAGCACAGATCATATTAAGATATTTTCTCCTTAATTCTCTTTATTGTAATGCGAAAATACTGTTAAACTGTAGATACTGTTAAACTTGGCTTAACTGTCATAAATGTCACAAAATATTTTACTTGTTAAAAGAGCACATTTTGTTTTATTGTAAAATATATTTTTGGATCAGATTCAGACATGTTCTTCTTATAGGTCTTCTTATAGACATGTATCTTCTTATAGGTTTTGTGAGATTCACCCCACATCATTTTCCTTTTCTCTAACGTCTTTTATCATGATGATGAACAAACCAGCCTCTGTAATGACTTTCCTAAAGAGAGAGAAAGTCCCTTCAGAAACAATATCTGCAGTTGGTCAGCTCGCATGCTGTGTTGGAGGAAAGACTCTCTGGTATGACAGTCATTCCTGGCGGGCCTTGAACCACACAGCGTTACAATAGTGTTACACTGCAGCACTTGATTTAGCATTCAGTGCTGCCAGTAAGCAGTTCATAAATGTTGGAATTGCATTAGCTCCACTTCAGCCATCAACAGAGGAAATAACTTGTGAACATGCCTTAACACTTCTGCTGTGGGCTTCTGTGGTGCCCTGGAGATCATGGGACAAGTAAAAACATGCTAATACACCAAAGTGCCTCCTTCCCCTCAAGCCTTTTCAGTTCATTTACCATTGACTAGCTCCGAACTGCTTCTAGAGAACAGTGTAGATGTTCATAAAGGAACCAAACATGTCCATACTAGTGATAAAGCAGAGCAGTAATGCACACTGGGTATCTGTCTTTAACAGAACTGCATATTAGCAATCTGTAAAACTAGCATGTCAAATCTTCAAAGCCAGAATCTTAAAGGGAGAGTTCACATAAAAGTAAAACAAAATGGGAGATACTGTTAGATTGAATGACTGAGCTTCTCTTTGCATACAGGGAAACTGGATATGTGGATTGTTTACCTATAACTTTGTGTTGATGTCAAATACTGTTTATCATTGCCTGACCAGTTGCAATGTGTGAAGATTAATTATACATGAGCATTAGTGCGATTTAAGAGCTATGTTATTAGTAGATACGTTTATTTAGAGTTATGTAAGGAACATTGAATTTAACCATATAATACTTATATGGTTTAATACTTACATGGAGCATAGCACATAAAGCAGACTGTTTTTACACTGTTTTTTCAGACTGTTTTTACACTGTTTTTTATTTCCCATTTAAGCTATGCTTTACTTGTATGGGAAAGAGCAGCTCTGACATTAACAAAATTATGCCTAAAAATTTATCAAAAAGTAAGAATATAATTAATATGTTGGGTTGACATATGAGTGAGCAATGCATTTCCCATTGTCATATGATTTTACTTCCGGTAGTATTTTTCTCCTTAATCTACTGCTTGCAAACTAATAACAGATCAATTCCCCAAAAATAAAAGGCAGAGAAACAAAAGCAGGACTAACAGAAGCATCTGCATTTACATTTCTTATATGAGGTGAGCTACTAAAGTTAAGAACTTTGGATGACATAAAACTTGATTTTCTTTAGAACTGTGAAATTATGGATCTTTTTCTTCGTCAGGGTCATCCAAGAGATCAGGTTTGACTTGAATAATATCAGTCTGCTGTTGGAGTATTTTTTAAAAGGGTAAAACTGTAAACCAAATGCTTTAATTCCTTAACCAAATCTGAAACAAGATATATTTTAAATCTGTACTAAGCTACCAAACTAGATTTGTGTGTTTTGTTGTTTAAACTATTTTGTATTAAAATGTTGCCAGTATTTGTGTCTAGTTTTATTTCTTGGGAACAGTAACATTAATTGATCCTCAAACCAAACATCTATAAAGTGGTCAGACCAGTTTTTCTAGTCTGTGTGCATATTGTTAGTTTCTTGTTCATTGCAGTCACCAAGTAAAGGTATCAGATTTTCAGGGATTCTCCTGAGGGTGGGGTATTGTTATTGAGTTACTGTACAGGGTATTGTTAGCTTATACCCCTTTGTGGGTTCAAACTCCCTTTGTGTAATAAAGCATTGAAGCGTAAACATTTCCTAGGTGAAAGAGCATGACAATGCTGCCTGACGACAGTCGTTTCGGAATTGAACAAATTAAAATCTAGAAATATTAAACGGATTTTTTTCCCTCATGACAAGAAATAGATAAATGTTGAATTAAGTTGTTAAATCAGAAAAAGCGTTAGTAAATGTGACTACTGTACATGTGACTGGATGAAAACAGTGCGCAACTGTGAATGATCTGCCTCAGACATTGTTTGGCACACAATTGCTGTCTTGTGAAAGATTTAGACTGGGACATCCGTAAACAGAAATTTGCAAGCATCAAGGTTTAAGTCAACAGTGACCTCTAGTGGATAAAATATGATTTGTCGTGACAAACATACAATTTCGAATGCCGCAATAAATAATTTTTTAAAATAATTTTGTTTCAAGAGAATATAAAAAACTTTATAAAGAACGTTTTTGTTCTTTCAGAAATTAAGTTTAATTATAAATCGCTTTGTGTTTGCCTGTAACTGTTGGTAATATATAAAATATTAGGTCAATTTTAATCTATAAATGTATTATTCTGTTTTAAAGAAAAGTAACCTTTTGAAACAGATTTAGCTTTAATAAATTTAAAGTTAAATAGACATGGCATTTTAACTTTACACCAGAGGAAATTCTTTAATATAAATGCAGCTTGCTCTGATATTTTTATAACTAATGCAATAACACTTGGGTCCTAATTATATTGGGGCCAGTATAAATATTATCTTGACAACAAAAAATATTTTAATATACCTGGTTAATTCAAGTGTTCTGCTTTAGGACCAAAACAGTTTTAAACTTACTGTATTTAGTGTACTTACTGTATAGTATGTGACAATGATGATTTCATAAATGATATCATAAACTCATTCACTAATATAATAATATGTATTATATATGTATGTAATATGTATGTGCCTACATTTTGATAGTCTACTAAAATCTCAATTTAACAGGGATTTTTGACTGATGCATATATAGGCCTTTTAACAAATGGATGTTTTCATTTGAACTAATATGTTGTTCCTGAACAGGACCAATAATATACTGTAGCTCAACTCTTGTTCCGTCTTTCTGACTTCTGCACTGCTGTTCAAATGTACGGAGAGTCTCACTCTCTTATCTCACTTCCTGTCTTAATTGTTCCTTCTGTGCAGATCTCTGGGTTACAGTAGCATGAACTGTAAACCAGATGCACCTGCACAGTAATATGTTTTCAGAGAGCCTGTGTTTTGTTTCTTATTTGGAGCAGAGGTACTTAATGTTTGCTGCAGTTTACATCACAGATGGGTTTTGGAAGAATGCTTTTCAGCTTCTGCTGTGCCGTGAGGACAATGCATTTGATCATATTTGAGATTCAGCAAAATGACCATGTTATTAATATGACTAATGAATAATATGAATAATGTATGGGCATGTGTAAGGCTAAACTTTGTACACTTGAATTATATAGACTCTTGAATTATCTCAGCATGTAGTTGTCAGGAACCCTGTAAATATTTAGGTTTGGTATTATGATCGTCTTCACAGGAAATCTTCTGCTTCAATAAATTATGGGTCGCCCTTCAGAGAGATATATTGCTGTTAACATTTCTCATGAGGTTTTCCCTTATCATTTTTTGTTTACATGCTGCTTTGTTTACATCAAAACCGTGTTTTGATTTAGATTTTATCATCTTAATGTTGTTCAGTCCTATTTGACTTCCTTGATTTTGGATGAATTATCACAGATGTTTGACAAATGTGTGAATTGCCTCAAGTGACATGTGTTTCCTCAAGTTTACACCAAGGAGTTGCATTTATACACTGACTTTTTTTATTGTTGATGCATGTGCATTTATGTGATTGTTTCAACAGCTTGCACAGATGTGTGAAGAGCAGGTGTGCCCCTGGGTGTTGTGGGCTTGTAATGGCATCTTTCCTTATCAAATACCTATCTGCACCCAGTTATGCAGTTATTGCTCATTCAAATTAGCAACTGCCATTTTGACATTGGATTATTTTAGTTTTATGCAAATAATCAATAAGTCAATAAGTTCATATTCCTGTTTGACAAAGAGGAATATATGATCATATAATGTAACCATATGACTAATATCCGGTACTAGTTTTTAGTTCTGTATAAAAACAAATATTGAATATTATTGGGGATCAGAATATGAGAATAAGTGTATTTTTAATGCTAAGGGATGTAAAACTGTTGGTAGACAAGAACTGTGATGTCTTTGGTCTAAAACTTGTCACAGGAAATTGCCCTGTTTTTTTAAAATAATAATAGTAATAATAACTTTTAACAATTTTCAAACTTTAAAAGGGGCAATGGCCACATTGTGCTTCCAAACAATGTGTTCCCTTTATTGTTATAACAATTATTTTTTTAAACAACTTTTTAGGGACAAATTAATTTACATCAGTCACCATGTCATATGGTAACTACCAGATGGCACACCAAGCCAAAATAACGCAATGTCGCATAACAAGCCATTGTTTTCTTTTTGTCCTCACACTCTAATTAAAAAACATCGCACAGCTTTCAAATTACTTTATTCATCCGATTACACTCGCTTAGCACGCGCTCTTTATACACAGAGACACGCCTGTTTTGCATGTCGCTCTGTACAGCCAATCATCTTCCGCCTTACATTTGGCGTCATGGGCAGGTGTAACCAATCCGAGAAGACGGCTGAGTGCCACCGCCAAGCTTGTGTGCGGAGTTCAGCACTCAGGAAGTGAGCGCAGGGCCCAGGCAGCTTTTGTGCTTTCACTCTTATCCATTAACACTTACAAGTTGTTTCTTTACCCTTTTTACTGGCCCTTTTAACACATTTCGTCCCGCAACCCCGAGGTAAGATGCATTTTGCGTAATTAGCTAAAGTTATTTTGGGAACGTGTGGTTGAACAGTGAACTTGAATTGTGTTATGGACAAATGTGTCAGTTTGACAGCAACGTTTGTTGTTTGTTTGCACAAAAACATTGATGGAATTAAACACTTACGTTTCGCTTGCAAATGTATGTTTTGGTAATTGACAGCAAAAGTAACACCAACAGGAAATATAGCATTTGGATAATGTGATTATAAGCAACTAGCTGGGAAGTGAACGAGAACAATCTTAAACGGTGCAATTTAGTTTCGCTGCCGTTTCACCGATTAGACGGAACAAAGTGTCTGATGTGCCAAATGTTAATTATGGATTAAGTACATTATATGAAGCAGAGACTCTGCTGAGAGAGTGACGTACACAGCGCGCCGGGCTGGTGTAAAGCGCTCGAGCTGTCAGCGCGTTATGAGCGCGAGCACCGGGCGTTGGTCCGTTGGTTTCTTCTGCAGTCTTTGCACATTTCCGCTGCTTGAGAAGATTAACGGCGTGTTTCCCTAAGAAGTCCCGTGCATTTCGTCTTACTTTGCTTGAGAAGAAGCTTTTGGAAATGGACTGATAATGTATTGTTGAGTTATTCACGAAAGTTTGAGGTAGATACAGTTTCTTGGAAATTGAGGTGTTTTTGTTACGGTTTGCGGTCGTAATGTGTCATGTGTTTAAAATGTTTTTACTGTATGATGATAATGATATAGACAGTGACGTTAGCAGATGTAATGACATGGTACTTTGGTGTAGGGCTAAAAAAATTGTTTATAACCATGGTGTTTACTTGTCCACAAAGCATGCCATTATCATGATGCATGTGAAAAAATAACAATACTGTCATAGCACATGACCAGTGTACTTATAAAGGTACATTGACATGGTACCTATGTCCAAAGGACCAAACAATAAAGTATTAGCATGGCACATTAACATTTGTTAAGGTATAGATTTATGAGAGATTTGACAGTATGTTGAGGCATGTTTTTCTGCTTAATTATTATTGTCTGTGGTTTATATTCCCTTTGAACCTTCCCTTTGTTTTTGTGGTATTTTGCACTCTTTTTTTGATGAAGCACCTGAGCCCTGTTGCTTTCATTCAAGAACATATACAGGAGACATTATAAAAAGTCTAGCAGGTGTTAAAGATGTAGTGTATTTAGTGTGTTAATTGGAAAAGAAATCTAGGGAGTGTGAGGCTGTGGGGTTTTTGTAGGCTTAGCGTTCTGAGATTGCAGGCAAAGGCTGTGTCAGATTTGAGGCAGACATCTGTTAGTCCTGCACAAACGGTCTGGATATTTAATCCTTCCAGTGGAGAGGAGGAGGGGGAAATAGGACCCTCACAGTGTGTGTGACAGGTGTCCTCGTGCTATTCAGCACCTCAAGCAAGTTGTCCTGTGTGTGTTTGTGGATCTGTGTTGACTGTTTGGAGACTTTTGTCTGTTTATTTATCTGTCTGTGGTTGTGTATTTGCAGGAATATTGTAGAATAGGTCTGAATCAGCTAGTTTAGCAGCCACACATATCGAATGTAAAGTTCAAACGTATTGATCTATTGACCTAATACTGCATTGTTGTGATACAGCTGTCACGTGAGAGGGTGCAGTCTTTGTGTGTTTGTATTTGCACACGCACAAAAGAGAGTGAAAGGACAGAAAGGGTACACACCACGGATCCTTTTTGGCGCCATTTCCCAGCTGTCTTGCTCAGTGGTGTGTACTCCAGTGTCACTGTAACATTTCCCATGGGACATACTCACATACAGTTAGTGTTCAGCCGCCTGCATGTGTTAACAGAACGTAGGTGTGTTTTTGTGCATCTCACAGCGTGTGTAGGCTTAGTCCTCCTGGGAGACTAAACTTAACCTTCATTCATGTTGCAACACTGCACTTTCCATTCTAGGAAGCAGAAGATCTAGCACAGAGTTGCTGCTTTGCTGAAAATATGTACGGATTGCTTTGTTTTTTCACTGGCAGAGTTTACTGATTAAAACACTCAGAACCCCATGTGTTACATAATGTATGTAACTGTAGTTAGTTTTCCTCAATTGATTGTAAACTTGAATTATAAACTTTTTAAATTGTTACCTGATTTATTCTTGGAAAACATCTCCTTTAAAGGAATAGTTCATCCCAATACTAAAGTTTAGTTATTCACTCAACCTCATGTTGACCCAACTACTTGGCTGACTGACTTTCCTGAAACTTAAAAGGCAAAGTTTTGAAGAATGTTTATCCCGCTTTTAACATACCTTGACATCACAGTGACCAGGAGCTGTCACAATCTAACATGAATATAAGCAGTCTCTGCACAAGCTAATGTGATATGCTTTCGTTGTATTCTGCAAAGCAAACTTTGGAAAAAAGGCTAGTAAATTATGATAATTTTTGTTTTTTGTTGACTATTTCTTTAAACGTCTTTAGAACAGTCAATATATGTCTGACAAATTATTACAACATAAATTCCCTAAAAGTAAAGTACCTTACAGTTTTTTGTAAGTTTGACTAATTAGGCTAATTATATCCTGGCATTTCCTGTTGTAGAAATTATAAGCATTTGAATTTTGGCATGTTGGATATTTAAAACAAGCCTGTATGAACTGCGTAGATTTACTGTAAAGGAACGTACTAAAAATATGACCTGTTCTTCTTTTTAGTGACTAATGAATATTAAGTAAGTTCCTACTGTGAAAATAAGACTTTAAGCCAGAAACATACACAGTTAAAAAAATGCAGACCTGCTCGGTTAACCTATAGCAAAGCAGCATGTGGTTCTGTTAACACACATCTTTGTGTTTCTGCGTCAAACATCTGTTGCAAACATCTGTTTTTAAGGTGATGGACAAATTTCCTTTGGTTGTCAGTGGCATTAACCAGATCTGACAACTGTTATTACCAGTTCTGTTATTAAGGCAGCTAGCTAAAAACGTGTCAACAGTTACAGTAACTAATTTTCTTAGAGAGATTTCTTTAAAACTCCACATTTCCACCACAAGAGCAACTGACTTGCTAGTTATGGCCATTGCATCTACTCTGACAATTCAAAATGAGTTGTGTTATGAATTGCGTTCTGACAGTTAGATGTGTTTGTGATTGTGTACGTAAGTATATTTCGGGCACTTTGATGTTTTTTTATTTGAAAGAATGGGATTTGGCCAGGTGTAGTGAGTCTGACTGTGGACAAGTCTAATGAGGTAAATATGGTGGTGTCACACTGTTGCTTTGGCATGTTTGTGCTTCCTTTTCTCTGTGACCCTACATGACCATTTGAGCTGAGCTGTTTGTATTTCAGACACGCACACAAGCATACGTACTCTCAGAAGACCAAATGTCACCCTCCTCCTCCCGCTGTCCTCTGTGTAGCCCATGCTAATCAGTTCGGCTATAGTAGCAGAGGCCTCCTGGAGAGCTGATGGTTTGCGCAGCTCCTTATAGCTTTGACATAAGAAGTGACATGGTATGCTGGTGCTGTGCTTTCAAATACTGATCTGCATTGTCAAAGTTATTTTATGCTTTGGGGGTTAATATCATTGCGCTTTTTTGCATATCTCTTCGTCTATATCCCAGATTGAATGGTAGATGACCTGCTGTTGCCATGGAGATGGACTTAGCCATAGTGACAGATGGAGTAGGATACAGAAAGTAGAGGGAGTGGTCTGTCTTAGAGGATGCAACTCCCCCACTGCACCATTGGAAAAGCCTACAAAGTGCATCCCTCTAATATGCGATGTGATCTAGTAGATTAACTCAGCCCCCCCAGCAACACTGAGTTGTCTGATTAGTACTAATTAACCAATAAACAACCTGCTTTCCTCTGTGCTAAATAAGTTTACAGCGTTAACAAAGTTTACAGCTTTAAGTCTAGCCCTGGACATAACTAAAGATCTCTTTGAGCATTAAGTTTAAAGACTGCACCAGGCATGTTAACAATACCATGTGAGCCAAACCTTCCTAAAAGGTATTGTTACGTTTTTGACTGACATAAATTCACTTTCTCTTTAGTATAATTACATTCAAATTATGAGTTGCAATAAAATGAAAACAGAGCATTTATGCATTTCATTTTAGTTTTATTTAAACACAAAAGGTTTGTTGGGTCCCACTGGGCTTGGGATCAGTGACCCCCACTCCCCTTAGCTACCCTAAAACTATCAAAGCTGGCCTGTTTTTTCTGCCCCCTCCAGTGCTGTGTCAGTCTCAGACTGGGGTAGAAGCACCTCTTCCAGGTCAGTGCTCTTCACTCCATCGATGATGAAGGTTGAGAGAAGGAAGAGAGGACAGTGATGAGCAGAGAGAGAAAGATGAATAAAAGAAACAGGGATGGGGGAGAGAATAAGAGGTCAAGCTGACAGACGAAAAGCTTGGGGATTTATGGCGGCCAACTGAAGGACGGAAGAGAAGCACAATAGAGAGAACCAGGGGGTGGGGGTTATTGTAGAGAGGCTGTGTCTTAAGACTGCATATCACTGAGGTCTTGCAAGTACTAAGAAAGCCTGCAGTTTCCATTAGTAAAAGTATTTGTGAACTGTAACATTCCTTGATGGTCAGAATACTGGCCATTGTCAGTAATTCTTAACTTATATAGCTGTTTCAGTGGTTGATAGTGATGCTGTCTTGAGAAATAGTACCAGTGACTGGTATAATGCAGTTTAATATTCATAAATGTTTTTTGTTTTCTAGAGCATTCTTCATATTGGATATTGTAGTGAGTCACATAGTGATTTCTTAACAGTTTGTCACCACAAATCATGAATGCATACACATGTTTACATTCAAAATGTCCGTTCATCTGTCTTGTCTTGTTGTGCTTTGAATGCATCACTGTCTTGTGTCATAACCATTTTGCTGCTAAGCATTAAGGCATGTGAAAACCACATCATGACTGTGCTGAAGTGCATGAGAATGCATAACTTAAAGTATTTTAGTCATATTCATAGTGACTGTTATTACCTTATCCCAGCCCTTAAACCAGCAAAGCTTGGAATAGATTTATATCAAACATTATAAATAATTAAGCTCTAGACCTGAGGCCCTCCATTAGTGTCTTTGTAAGTCTTTGTAAATCTGTATTCTTTTCACCATTTAGAGGTAATTCATGGTGAAAAGAATACTGCTAAGTAATATCTGTCTGTAGCTCAAATACTGCTATAGTGTGAAATACACACAAACTTTACTATATTGAGGCACAGGTTAGTTCATATCCCTAACTCTTAAGTACGAGCAGTGTTAATAGCAATGCTTGCCCTAGCCAACACCACTAATTAGACAAACCAATGTTTTTTGTTATGGAGAGCAGAGTTTCCATAAATGGAGGTCAATATGTGCCATTGAAGAAAGGTCCTTAATAAATCGCCTGTGATCTCAAGAGGTCTTTTTAAAGGATTTTCCTGTGAATAGGAAAACAAAGCAGAACAACCAGCTTGATTTACAGTGTGTAAATTAAGTTTTTTGTCGGTATTTAGTCACTGTGCTGTCCCGGTTTACCCCGTCTTTACTCTTACTCAGCAACATGTTCTCTTTAGTGTCATGTCACCAGAGCAGTGTGTCAACCCACAGCGTGCCAAGTTCTCTTACATTTACTGGGTGGCCTCTCCCTCACCCAGGAAAAAAGAGAAACAGAAATTGGGGGGAGGGCAAATGACATAGAAAAAGGGAGAGAAAAGAGAAGAAGAGACCTCCAGCCACTTTGAAGCTTCTTTCTGGTTCCTGTGTCGTGCTGCTCCCCCGTGGGACAAAAGGCCATTATGTGAACCTCAGGCAGGGGGCTGTAGGGGGGTATTGAGGGACTGGAGCGGTGGGCGGCAGGGCTAGATCCCCTGTCTATTGATCTACTCAGTTCTTTCTGCCTCACCCCCTCCACCACAGCCAGGCTTACCAGCTGTCTGCTTTACGCCTCTCCCAGCCTCTTCAGTAAGCCACAAAGACAGACACACACAGGAGATCATATGGACCAAGCACTGGCATACTTACTGCACACTGACAGTAGTGTTGATGAAACAACTTCACTAATATACAACCATCCGCAAGAATTTTTTATATATTTGCACGTGTTGTTTGGCAGACAAATGGGTCTTTAAGGTCTCGCTTGTGTGCACACACTTGTTTTGCATAAAGGTGATGGCAGTGTGCACATTTAGTGTGCTTCCAAGAACATCAGAGCACTGTCTAGCAATACGGCTTACATAAACAGTCATCATAATTAGCTAAATCATGGCATGAGTTCTTAGATTTAAAATACCTTCATGTAGAGACATAAATCAGAACTGTGACACAAAGCTGGGTATTGGGACCAGTTTGGTGGGAATCCAGTTTAGATTCGATTTGATTTTTTTATATGGTTTTAATTTAGTTAGTTTTTTGTTTGATTCAGTATAAATTATCAGTATTTCATTTAAAATGTTAGTGGAAGATATGGAATTCTTTCTTAAATATAAAAAGCTGGTAACTGAAACCCTCCTACATGTTACTAAAGTACACATTTAGATTAACAATAGGCCCAGACAGGATGAAGGGATAATACAGATAATATTCACATCCTTACATGCACATTAGGAAAGGATTCAAGAATTTCCTGAATCTATATCAGTTTGTTGAATAGAAGCTCATGTAAAATAGTTGGGAATCCTATTTTGCATTGCAAACAGTATTTCGAAATGCAACAATGTGCAAGCTTGTGAACATAGCATTATATATTACATTGTGTTTATATTTTTGTACTGTATTTGGTAATTTGCAATTTTGGTGCTTTGCATCTTTACTAAAATTATGAATTTACTATAATTAATAATGTTTTGTCCTTTAGGCGTGTTACATTTTGTTTTGCAAGTGTAGCCTAACTAAAGTTAATTACATGGCAGCTTAATGATCATGGATAACTAGGTACAGGTTTATTCCCAGTTAAGGGGTGACCTGTGAACTGGATATCCAGCCACTAAGATTGTGTGTGGTCTGTAGGGCATAACGCCTGACTTTGGCTTACACTGGCAAATTCATAGCAATTACTGTACTGTAGAGAGCTCTGGATATTAAAAAAACTACCTTAATTCCTTCCTCTTTCTCACACACATGCAAACACTATACAAGTGAGGGGGCGGGGTTGGAGGTTGAGTGCACTGGGGGTCCAGAAAGGGGTGGAAATCCTCCTCATTGGCTGTTCTTTTGTCATCTCTGATCATCAGTGTTATCATGAAAGAGAACTTCTTTCTCCTTATCTTTTGTTTAAACCATCAGGTTGTATCACACATGCACCTGCTCACCTGTATGTACGTGTGTGTGTGTTCACAGGGGACTGTCCAGCACTAAGCATCTAAGGATCCGACCAGCAGAAAGTTCCCATCATCTTCAATATGATGGCCAACACAGTGAGTTCCAACATGTGTAATAGGTCTGTTGTGTAAAATGTGTGCATATAATTGCACACAATTTAACGGGACCGGGTGCAGTCAATTATGGTTCAAGTGTCAGCATGTTAAAACTACTTTGTTTCTGCTGTTGTTATGAAAACAAAAGCAAAAGAAGTCTTTTCAAATCTTTTGATGTCATTTGATGCTAAGCTCTTGCTTGTATATTACTGAGATAGCACTAACCCTATGACCTAATTTCCTGACATAATTTGAGCGCAGCGTTTAGAAGAAAGGGCTGCTAATTTAAACTAACCATAATGATTTATAGATATAATGACATAATCTTTACTAGCTTTAAATAAGTTGCATTTTATTCCTAATTTTCTCTTTACATGTATATGATTACGTACATCTAAATGCCCTCTATGAAAGAGAGACTGGCTTGATTCTAAGGCTCAGCGAGAATTGGTTCCTTTCTTGAACGGTTTTTAACCCACCCTATGCCACATCACGTTGATTAAATCATAGTGACATGCCCCGTGACCTCTGACCCTTCTGAATAGGTGTCTCTGTAAACTCCACCGACATCTGTTTACTCATCCGTTCAAAGCTCTGAATACTCTAGATTCCCACAGTCTTTTGCTAGCTAACACCACAGATATGATTTAGCCCTCTGATCAGAGTTCAGCAGCAGTCCTGCCTCAGGAAAACAGTGTACGAGCTCAGAGCTTTATCCAGTAGTTTCTAAAGTTGAGAGCTACCGCAGTAGCAGCAGGTTCTGGCGATACTCTGCTGCTGTGTGATATTACACTATCAGTACAGACACAGCCCTCTATCCTGCTACAGTCTGTCATGTTACAGATACAGTGATCTGAACCCAGTGGGACATAATAGTGACAGTTCACACCGAATAGGCATACTAAAGAGGGCATGGGATGTAGAGTTTCACTCAAAATGCCTTTCAAAATACTTCTTTGCTTTTTAGGTTTTGAATACATTAATATTTTGAAGATTTTTCATGGCAATAATTTAATCATTTGTGATTCATCACACTGCAAACCAATTTGCCAGATTTTAATGTTTTTTCATTAGAAGGAGTGAAATGTTATTGTAGATGACTTTGATTACAAAATTGAGGCACACAAAAGTATTTTGAACACTTGAGCAACCCTTCACAAATTAATCTGTTCTCTGTCTCCCTACTGTGTTCAGAGCATGCTGGAGTCACACTTTAAGATGTGCTAGTTAAATCTCATTGTATTGCATAGCAAACCACCAAACCATGTGGCGTGTATTTTTAAATATTGTTTATTTTTAATGTTTATTTTTATTTTAAATGGTGCTTTTTAGGTAAAACATTGCACATAGGGATATTTGTTTAAATCATAACATATAATGAAAGCAGTGTATTTGGAGTTTTCAGTTATCAAATGTTAGTGGAGTGTGTCTATAGTTAATGTGTTACACTGCACCTGTGGTTATTTTGCTGGGACACCTGTGTAAACTTGAGTGGAACTGACATGCATTAAAATCAACTGGTAATCAGTTAAAGTGATGCCAAACGTTTAATATATTAGACATTTATTAGATATTTTGTTATCCAATGTAGTACAAATCCTATTTGCATTTAAGTGTGTTTAAATGCTTTTAGTAGTCAACAGTACTGTCAAACTGATTTTATAATTCAAATCTCTTCTCCATCTTAGGTTGGGACCACAGCCCTGTGTGGAGATTTAAAGGCCTTTCTGAACCAAAACCTTAGCAAAGGTAAATACCTCAGATGCCTCAGTTATTTTCCTAAAATAAATATATACTTTCAAAAATAAGGTAATCAGTTTAAAGAATGGTTGGGACTTCACTCAGCTTCACTTTCCTTATGTTTTTATTTTTCAGTCAGACAGTTAAAAAAAATCACGGCCAATTACTGACAGGCAGTAAATGTTTATGCACTACTGTTGTCGTTTACTGGCTGTGCTAAAAGTTAAAATGTGGGGTTCTGTCAATAAACAGTGAACATTTAGGAAATAATTACTTGTATATTGCACCACATATTTGGACAGACTCTATGTTAGCAATGCTGTATCCCGTCCCTGCTGAATGTGTAGAGACATACTGAGAGAGAAATAGAAGCAGAGAAATAGCAAATTGTGAGGAAACCTGTGGGCAAACAGTCATTATTTTTGCTATTTCATTTGTTGTGACAAGTGGCACAGACACCAGCCATTGTAACATTAAGCTATTTAATCAAAGTCCTTTTCTTTGGTCTTTACAAGTCAGTATCTAGTTTGAATGCATTTTACTTAGTTAATAGCAAGTAAAACTTCACATATGTTAGCCTTCCTGTAGCTCAACTGGTAGAGCATTGCTAAGCAATGCAAAAGTTGTGGGTTCGATCACAGGGAATGCAATTTAAAATTATACTTTAAATTCACTGTAAGACACTTTGGTTAAAAGCGTCTGCCAAACGAATAAATGTAATGTAAATGTTCACATATACAGCTGTTCTTCCATGACAGCTCTGTGCTTTAGCCACATGTGAGTGCTGATGTTGCTACCAGCTCAGACCACTATCACAGCATTAGCTTGGTGTAAGAACGTGTTCAGGCTGCTCATTGTGCAGCCCTCATCTGTTCAGCTTTCCTGCTTTGTGGGGCTTTCCACTGCTCTCAGATCAGTCCAGGCCAGAGCAAGCGAGCGCCCATCCCCACCCGGTCTCTGAGTGACCTGCACGGGCAGCAGGGAGTGGGACCATCTGTGTGTGTATTTGAGGGAGGAAGTCCTGCTGCAGGCTAAGACAGTTTTTAGAGAATATGACGCTGTGAGTGTGTTTCCCACTTTGCATGGGTGAAAGTCCACGTGTGGGTGGGTGGACTCCCTCTGTGCTCGCTCTGCAATGCCTGGCGAGCCTCTCAAGTTTCCACTGAATGGTAACAAAAGGGACCGAGAGAGAGAATGAGGGACAGCAGATCCCAGCTTGCCAGGGACCTTTAAAACATGCTCCTCACTCCTCTTCAGGTAAATCCTGCATCTTAATTTTCTCTCTCTCCTGCACCTCTCTCTCTGTTTCATTGCATTCAGAGATTGTGTGGGAGCATCTGGGAAAGCTGCACATGTGTCTTGATGGCACGAGGAGGGAAAGACTCAGCCTCTGTTCCTCTCTCTCTCTCTCTCTCTCTCTCTCTCTCTTTCTCTTTCTCTCTCTCTCTCTCTCTCTCTCTCTCTCTCTCTTTGGGTCAATGTTGAAGTTTCTCCACGGCTGTGTTTGAGGGGGAGGGGTGGTGTGGGCGTCCCAGTCTGTGTGTGGGACTAGAACATGGACTTTTCATTAGAGGACAAATAGTTAGGGTGAGAAGTATGGAAGTTCTCGTTCTCCCACTTCGAAAAAAAACAGGTACATTTGGAATTTGGAGGAAGTTGTACATGTCTGGCAACTCTGTATTTTAAATGCATTTATGAGCTTTCTGTTTGTATGTCTAATGTGTTTGTCAGAGCGAGTGTATTTGTTTACAGCAGCAGATCAGTTTGTGAGATTGGCACTGATGTGGTTTAGAGTCGTGTTGATGTCTGCTAGCATGTGCTGCCATTATGTAGACTGTATGAGCAGCCCCAGGAAGTAACTGTGTGTTTTTCTCAATCACGTGTCTTTTACTTACATATTGAAGTCTTTATGATGTCTTTATGCTCTTGCGTATGTCTTAAATTGTTCCTTAAATTGTCATGTGTGTGCATGTGTTATTGTAATGGAATAAAAACACTAAGCACATTGTGTGTGTGTGTTATATACTTGTAATTCACACACAGTCTGCTCAGTATTGGAGTATGTGTGTGTGCTTGCCTGCTGCTCAGCTGTATTCTAATGTGGCTTTGCTCATTGTTGCTTTAAAGAGCATGCAGCACAGACACATTTTTGTGCCGAGGCCCAGCACAAACCCCTTCAGACACTGCAGTCCTGCGGCTTGCCGACCAACAATCTGGAGCAGTCTGAAGAGGTTCCTTACACAAGGGATGACATTTTTATACAGCAAGAATAGGGTGTTTACTCTGGGTGTTTTGTAACTGTAAACTTCTCTGCAGTCTCCCTGTCAGTTGATTCTAGGTCAGGTCAGTTGATTCTATTAGGCTTGCATATTAAGAGCATATTGTGGGCTCAGAATCATTTATAATGTTACGATTTATCATTTTCAGCAGGTATGCGTTAAAATGTGATTAAAAAGTGCTTGTGTTATTAGTCGAAAAATGCATGCAGTCTGATGCATACCAGTGGTCACACTAGAATTTGTGTTCAATTTACTTTCTTGCATATCCTTGTAAGCGCAGGAGATTGGCAACATCAGCATGTGTGTAGAATTCTCTCTTTTGCTGCATAGACAAGTACATGTTTGGTGAACTCTGGCCTATTCATTTGCATAGCAAAACACGTTTTACAGATCTAAGCACTACAGATTGGCATCTTGGCTGAGAAGACAGTTGAAGTAAACAGGGAAAGTCTGCTGAGGTTTAAGAGTTTATCTGGATGGAGATTTTTGGAGTGTTTGTGAGTTAGAAGGCATGCATTGAGTAGGAGTTTTTGGCATGTGCCGTCTCATTCAGACAGTGCAGGGTGTGTTCACCCTCCTGCGTGAATGTGCGTGATTGCGGGGCTCATTTGCATGGCTTTGCATTTGATATGCCACAATCTTCATGCGATTTGCATCTCCGTTCAGAAGACACCACAGAATTCAAATTTAACTTCTGTGAGGGTTAAGGGAGCTTTTCAAATATGCCTCACCCTCTGTCACCATACTGTAACCTTCCCTCACACATATCCACACACAGCAGTCATTTCCTGAGGAGTATTTAAGGTTGAAAGGCCTGTTATTCACTGACCCCGAAAGTATGCAGAGACATTATCCATGCTAAAAATGTAGAAATGTCTTTTTATTGCATTATATAACAAAATACCAAATGGCTGATGCTTTAGTACCACTAGATCCAAAAAGTGTTTATCTTAAATTGTTCTTGAATATTGTTATTTATAAATAAATGCAATTTGCATAGATATTCCCACTGTCTCCAGCCAGAGGACATTCAGTAGACACTTAATAGACAAAGATTGGATTAGTATAAATTGCATTAAAGCAGGATGCTTAAGGAAGTCACCATTTCCATTCAGTCAGTGGCCCACGCGTAATCCATAAGCTACTGAGGCTCAAAGCTCTGTTTGTGCACATCAGCCTGACTGTGTTTTGTGTGTTTGCAGGCAACATTTCCCTGGTAACATCCAGCTACAGCCCAGCCACCAAGATCACACTAGGAACGGTCAACTCCAATGTGGGAGCCCAGATGGTGAGAGTCACACCAACACACAGGCCCACTGTGTAAAACGTGTTTAAACACATGCAAAGAGGCATCAACAAAAAGTCACAGTATATAGCCTCACAAACACAACTAGGACTCAGAGTATGACAGAGTATACTAACAGAGTGTTTCACTTTTGATTCTGATTCTGAGAAATAGATTTCGATACACAGTTAAACATAAATTGTTGTGTCTTGTGTCCTTTTAAAAATCAGTTCAACCTGTTTCTCACATAAAAAAAGAAACTGATAAAATAAAAATTTGAACTATACAATAAAAACTAACACAATAAAATAGAATAAATATAAAATAATTTTAAATATTTATAAATATATAATAAATAATTGAATATCTGTCATCCCAATAACAGCAAAATTTTGTGCACCATGAGTAAAAATTAAATCTTAAACTTTTCGATCCTTAATTATTGTAATTTGTGATGTTTTATACTGCAGTTTGCAGCATGACCAGAAGAGGGCAGTCATATCCTTGTAATTCACATTCTACCTCTGCGCAAACTGTGTAATTCAGCATGCGCTTGTATCCACTGTACTATAAATGGCAGAACGAGGAGGGTGTCTGTACAGATGCTCGACTGAGCTTAAAGGAAAAGGTTTTATAAAACTTGCTTTATGAGTTCAGAGGGGGCCAGGATGTGTCTTCCACAAACATAGATGAATTTCAATTTATCAGTGTTGCAGATTAATGTTAGAACACTTCCTACTGTCCAAGTTTAGAATGTTGACTTAAGAGTCTGAAGCAGAACTGCAGTACCTGTGCAGAGAGGAAAGTTGGGATGGAGCCTGGAGAACTTCCTTACAAATCTTTGTAATGCAACAGTTTGCCGCCATCCACATTAACAGGGGGAGGAGCTTTCTGTGGCATATCTAGAATAGAACAGAACTTCACTGTTTGACTGCACCTCTGCTAAAGAAGTTATTAATAAGTGGCTGCCTTGAGAGACCGTTGTTAATATCCTCACTCACTTATTCCAGAAATGTGTGGCTCAGTGTTTGTGCACACACACTTACTGATTTCTTTCCAGCTAAACAGATCTCTCCATTACACACACAGTCACATCCTCCACACTTGAATGTCACCTGCATATCAATAACATGGTGCAATGATGGTATGCAGGAGAGCAGGGATGAGAATGAGACTGTGATCAGAATAAAATGCTAGCTTACTGCATACTGCACAGTATACACTAAATACCACCTATATTGAAATTATCATGTAATGGTACGCTGTATACAGTAAATATAAATCATGTCTATAAAGAATTGTTGTATATCAGTTGCATAGATAGTCTTATTTTATGAAATGATTAGAATTATGAATAAATAAAACTTGTAAATAAATAAAACTTGTAAATAATGAGCAGTCAGGAGCGCATTGCATTATGGAACGTGATTGACTGTATACTTCATCTTGAAAAATGTAGAAGGTGATCTGGGTATTCTGCACATACAGAAAATACAAACGATGCACAAAATGCTTGCTACATAATGCAAGAACAGCAGCAGTACGGTAGCGTGTCATTCCAGAAATAGCCAGGAGGATTTATCTCTCGTAATGGTGATGGGTGAGGCTCGCTGTGGCTGTCAGCAGAAGGCCCTGTCTGCTGTCCCCAGGGGTTGCAGCACACTAATGTATGTGAAGGGCTCTGGGTTATCAGTGAAAAAGCAATACATAAGTAGCAGAAATATGCAAGGACAGAAGTAAAGATCTTTCAGACTAAAGCTTTACAGCACCCGACTGGAGGCTGCTTACAGCAAGAGGTTCTACTGTACCTGGAGAAAGCTGTACAAATGTACAGTGATGTAATAATGTAAAAAACATTTCTATTCATAGTGTTACCGAAGAAAAACCTGCTTTTTAAGTTTTAATTACAGTTTTGTTAGGTATGTGCTGTGTAAGTAAACTGTATTTATTTATTACCATGTAAAGCAGTCAGTCACGGTTCATTTTGTTAGTAAGTGTTTGAAAAGGTCTTTTCTAGTTTTGTATTTACATATGCATTAGATCAGCCCTATCCTGACTGCCCCAAAGTAGTCAAAAATGATCTTCAGATACATGCATTGAACAGTATTAACCCGTCGTTAAACATAGCCTGTCCTCTTCTTTTTTTCTGTAGATTTTAAGCACACCACAGAGAGTGTCTCACCCAGGAAATATCCTCATTGGTAGCCCGTTTACGCCCCACACAACACCGGTTGCCATGGTTACTCAGGCACATCCTCCTGAGGGCAATGAGTGGACCCCAGGGTGAGCTAACACACACTTCTCCCCTTACAACAAACATGCATTTTAATATGAACAGTTGAAGATTAGAACACCTCCTTGCTACTTATTGTATGACTGTATTCTTTGACTAATTTAAATTTTTTAAATGTGTTTTCATGGGTTTAGAAAACATTTAGTTTGGGCCTATTTTAGTGCTAGTATCATGTCCTCTGAAGTAAAGCATGCACATTAGGAATGGATTCAGAGATTTTTAGAATCTATATAATTTTGTTAAATTATAGATTAGTTAAATTTGGAGAACCTATATTTCGTACCCAGTCCTACCCCATGTAAACCTGGTGGTTTTAACCATAGATGAGTCAGCACTACATGAACATGTGATCACATTTCTAGTGTAAATGGTACACTATAACATCCCGTGTACACTGTAGTGGCCTATAGTATTCAGGACAACAGTAAAGGACCGCCCCCTTACCTGTTGAAGGATCCAAGGATCTGAATTTATTTAAAGCAACCTGTGTGTTATCTGACATTTGATGTCAGTATATGTTTTATCTGTCTATTCCCAGGAATATAGACATGCATCAGTGTTGTATTTTTTTATTATTCATAATAATCGCTACTAATTATATTTTATATTTATTTTACCATTGTTTTTCCATTACTGATGTTTAATGTCATGTTGAGTGCTGTATTTTCTCACAAGTAGAGAAGGGTGTCTATCCCAAAGTTTTTAATAGCATCACTGGACACTGGACAAGTGTTTTAAATAAAATAACCATCCAATCAAAACCTTGAAAATCTATACATGGTGTCAATACATAGTGTAGATGGGAGCATCTGTAGGTGCTGTGATTGTTCTGCTTTATCAACTGTGGATGTATGAATTCCTGCAAACAGGGACCTTTTGTTCACAGAAGATGCATTTGAGACTCATGTGAACACTAGAGATAAATGGATATCTGTCTCAACTCCACTTCCATTCAGATCACTTGAGACAAATGTTACCAACAAATGACAAATAGACAAATGGGTGTAAACAGCATCTTTGTCCCAGTTAAGGTAGGCAACAAACCAATGTTTCTATTTCTTTGTCTTTCTTTGTAGGAACAAAAAACGGACACATGACTACATGGATTCGTATTACTCAGACAGGTAGGCATCTCTCTGAATTCTTTTGCATTTTAAAAATAACATTCCAAAACATCTTAAATGTTCTTAAAAATACTAAATATAGTGATTTGTTTTTTCACTAAAAATTGAATTTTGAAAAACAATGTTAGTTGAAGAAGGACTGATAAAAGCAAAAAGATGCTGTTTGATAAATTATTAATTTGCATGTGTGTGTTGCAGGGACGGACTGTGTTCCAGTGATTCCTCATCTAGGTAAATGAGCACAGCTGAGGGACACCGGCATCAATCACACATCAGTAACACATGTCTTGAAATGGACTTGCCTGTTTGTGTGTGTGTGTGTGTGTGTGTGTGAGAACAAATGCTCTTGTCTTAGCAAGATTTATGAGGCTCAGATGTTGTGCAGGACAGTTGTTGTTCACAGCCACAGAGTCAGTTGTGTTTCAGTGTTACTAAAGAGTTTGTGGATAACACAAAAATTTACACAACCTCTCCTTCACCCCAAAGGAGGAGCAGGACTTCACCCAGTCAAACTGTTTTGTCAGTGGTCTCATATTGAGCTTATTGCTATGTGTAACAGCTACATTTCACAGAGAATACTAAGCGTCTTTTGGGAAATTTGTAGGGGGGTTTGTGTCTCATCCATAGCTGAACTGTAAAGTAGTAAAGTAGTATTTGGTTTGTTTGTTCATGTCAGTTGAGTACTTAAACATTGATTCATTGATTGATTGAGCTGTTTATGTGTTCAGTTGTACTGTGGGCACGGGGATGGTTGTGGATAGTGAAATATTGAAGGGTGGAGTCTTTGTCAGTATTAATAAACACAAATAGTTAAAGCTGCATACCATAATTTTTGACTCTCATCTCTGTTTGAGCAAAATCCAAAACTGGTAAAATCCAAACTGGCAGCTCAAATTTTGAATCGCTATGCTAAACTTAGCATTGTGACATGATTATAAAAGTTATATATAAATATATAATAATGATTTTCTGTCATAATTTGCCCCCAATTCTTTTGTACATTGTTGCCCTTCTGTGTGTCTCCTGAGTCTCTCATCTGCTGCAGTCTGGCAGATGTGACTTTTCCTGCAAAAGGTCAGATGAGCCTCCCTCCTCCTCTATTCCCCCACACTACCTCTTTATCCCTCCATCTTTCTGTCCTTCTGTCCCATGCTGTCTCCCCCCTCTTTACAACTCTCTTTTTCTCTGTTCCTCTATCTCTCTCTTTCTGTCTCTCTCTCTAGTCCTCCATTTTTAGACTGTATTTTTGTGATGCTGAAACATTCCTCACAGGAGGCAAGCACATCTCAGCACTGTTGCTAAGCAGAAATCTGCATGTGTGCATGTATTTTACACACAGGCAGTAGTGAGATCTGCTTGCCTGGAAACGCATGTCACATTTATAGTCACAAACAGTGAGTGTGTGCGTCCCTGTGTCCCTTTTTATAGTACTGCAGTACTCTGACTCAATTAGAGGCAGATTTGGTGAGCTGGGGGTCTGGAACTAATTTGTCCTGACGACTGGAACCCCAATCAGTTCCCACTGTACCCTCCCCCTTTTCCTCCCATGTTCCTCTCTGCTCCATTGAGGACTGGTTACATAATTCATCCCACACTGCAGATGCTTTATTTATACTCTCAGAGACAGACAGAAAGAGGGAATGAATGAATGAATTTTCCTACAGATCATTCACATTTGAGTTCTTGCCATCCTTTTGTTTTAACTCACACTTGTATACACCCAAACCCCCTGCTGCACTGAGGTTCACTGATGAAGGCACTGATGTTCCTCAGTTTGTAATGATCACAGATTGATTATATAACCTTCCTGTACCTGTATGAGAACAGCCACCATTTCTTCTCTTTTTCACCATGTTCTGAAACTGTATCCATCTCACTCCTTTTATGCTTTCTAAAGTATGGATTAACTTTAATCTCTAGACGAGTCTTTTTCTGTTTGTCTAATTTTAACAAATCCTGACTATTATCCAGCCAGACACAAATAACAACTGAAATCCCACAATCTGATGTAGCTTATGGGATCATGTCTATATAGTCTGACAAGCAACAATCGTGAAGAACAATTAAAAATCATGCAGCGTTTGCACAGCTTTAAATATTTGTGTAATTTTCTGCTGAAAATGTAAACATCTCATTTCATTATAGATTTGTTATTTGCTGCTTTGGCTAATGTTTTCAGTGTTGATGTACCGATTTCTACCCACCCTATTTTTTTTTCCTATGATTCTTTCCTTTAAGGTTAAATACATAAATGAATGAAGTGTTTGAGTGTGGTTGTACCCATGAGCTGATGTCGTCATAACACTGATTTAGTCACACACACTCTGTGTGTGTACTTGTTTCCCACTTCTGTCATGAACGTGACTCATCCTCTGCTGTGACACGACCCCGGGCCAAAGACTCAGTAAAATGCAAAACATGCATACGCAAGCAAACACACACACACACACAATATGAGCTGGACATGTTTATGCCCAGAACACAAATATACAGGCTGTCCTCATAGTCGTATGTCACAGCCATGTTTCATCACCAGAGTGTATATGATGATGTTGTTGTAATCAGCAAATGACAAATGTAAGAGAAGTATGTAAATTGGAAGTATAAGATTAAAAGTGACAGAGTGCAAGAGAATTGAGTTTGCTTTTACTGAAAGCATGCTACGGTACTCTTAAACATGTCACCTAAAGGTGTTTATAACTTTGCCCGTTGTTATACAAAATCTGATCTGAACACTGAAAAACTGAAGGCAACTGTGGCAAGAAGCAATGGCATTCCATAAGATGCTAGTAGAGAATTTAAGCTAGACATTCCATAAGATGCTAGTAAAGAATTTAATCACTATATCATTCAGTTTATTCCTGTCTACTCGAGATGGACAGTGTCCATACTATTTGAAGTCATACATAACTGCTACAATGTAAATATGACAGAACAACATATTACACTAAAACATGTTCATTTAACAAATTACATTACAAACTATAAACATAACCAGGTGTCTATAGTTCCTGGTAGTATTAAGAAAATATATAGTCAACATTATAGATGCCAGTAGTCACAATGAGTAAACCAGAGGTGCTTATGGCAGGGATCCAAAAATCCAACCATGTAGTAGTGGAGACTAAAAGCTTGGGAGAAACCAGACACAGTCCTCTGACTGACTGAGTGAACAGTGTCAGTGCAGTTCATTGCAGAAATGTATTGGTTTGATGAGGTTTGTGCCATGAATGTATAACACTGATAACCAACCTGTAAAATAATTAAGGATCAATGAGGTCCATTTAATAGTGTGTTCTGTGGTTGTGGTAGGTGGTGTGTTATTGGTCTAGTCATCCTCTTGCAGTCAGGGTGTAGCTGATGATGTAATCAATCAATGGTTTTGAGCTGTTGTCCAACCAGGAGTGAGTAGCATTTCAGTGGTGCATGCAACAATCATGTTTGGTGCTATTCAGTTTAACATATTATTACTGAGAACAAAGTAACTTGCATTTGCATAAAGACAGCTTTCTTCAGTTAGTGTCTGACTTGAGGAGCTGCTGTGCTGGAAGGCCAAGAGAGCAAGTTAAATTGTCAAGGGAACAAGATGGATTGCAGGCTGGTTTGTCAGCAAATTTGCTTGAAATATCAAAGAGTTTTAAAATGGTGCAGAAACAAGAGATAAAAAGACATTGTGAATATGGTGTTTCAAAAACAATCAGTTAATTAAATTCAGTTAGTGTTTAATCAATTTTCTCTCTCTCTCTCTCTCTCTCTCTCTCTCTCTCTCTCTCTGCAGTAAAAAAATGAAGAGAGCAGATAAGAACGGTAAGGGCCTGAGGCACTTCTCCATGAAGGTGTGTGAGAAGGTCCAAAAGAAAGGCACCACATCCTACAACGAGGTGGCAGATGAGCTGGTGGCAGAGTTCACCCACGCCAGCAGCCTGATGCCCACTGACTCGGTGAGTGGCTGTGGAGAACTTAATCAAGATGTTACGTAAAGCTACTGTCAATGTTTGCGCTATGACATCACCCACAGTGTGTTACATGGAATCAAAATGAGTTGAAGTAGGAGAAACATTAGAAGGAGAAACAGTAGGAGAAGCAGGAGAAACAATTTGTTTAAACTGTTATATATAAACATCTAAATGCTGAGGATGTCCAAAGTAAGGTACTATAGAATGTTTGTTTGGTACATCAAATAAACTGGAAAAATAGCTTGAAAGATAACAAAAGTTACATCAGCAGCTGCCTTTTCCTGTTTATATTAACTTTCTTGACTTAGATTGCACATCTTAGCCATTGTCTTTTATCGACCTATATAAAAACATCATGACAAAAGCAACTCAAACACAGTTCATAAACGTTATCCATACAACATGATAGCAGAGCCGTGTTTGACATGATCAAAAACTATCTGTTGTCAGTTTTTTATGTATGAGAATGGTATTGGAACCGGTTACAGGGCAGAACCTGTTTGAACCACTTGATCACCACAGCTCACAACTGTCTGGAGCATGTATGTTAACTCCTCAAATGAAGTCTTTATTCACACCCATTTTCAACATCCTAATGGGTTAAAACAAATGCGTATCTTACAGTAACATTACTGCCAAAACCCTTTCTGTCTCTTGGGCTGATCTTTCAGATATAACAAATGTATACAGTCACCGTTACACCTCACCCAAAATGACCATCTGTTAGTCAGTGTCTGTTTACACAGTGGATTCAAACCAGAGCTAGGCTGATAAATGTTAACAGAGCTCGCCAGATTCCTCCTGTTGACTCTTGTGTTAATATGAACTGTGATTTATCTGTCTGTACTTTATGAAGAGCACCGAGCACTTCCTGTAGTGCTGCACAATCTCCTTCTCTCATCTGGCCATGTCCCAAAAACCTGAGGAAAAGCAACAATTTGGGGTTGATTTCAGACCATATCTCTTATATAATGGGAGGTGGTGGTCATGTTTTGACCGCTGACCCCAGATCAGTTTATAAAAACAGTTTTTTTCCCAGAGTGAGAGTGGCTTATAGTGAATGATTAAACAGTCCATCAAGAGGGATGCTTATTAAAAAAGTGTCATTAAAAAGACTTTACAGCAGATGTTGCAGGGCTGGAGGTTCAACAGGACATAAGGCATCAGGGAATCAAAGAAAAAGTGTAAGCGATAACGACACATATCTGGACCTTTAGTGCTGTTATTAGTGGTGTATTTTCTCACGCAGCAGGTGTACGACCAGAAGAACATTCGCCGGCGTGTATATGATGCGCTCAACGTGTTGATGGCCATGAACATCATCTCTAAAGAAAAGAAGGAGATACGTTGGATTGGCCTGCCCACCAACTCAGCCCAGGAGTGCCGCAACCTAGAGGTGTGTGTGTGTCTGTCTGTTTGTGTGTGTGTCTGTGTGTGTACTAAACAACACACCTAGATTTCACTGTGTATATGCTTTAAATTATTTTAAGTCTGTATATATTATCTTTATATCATTTGTGTGGTCATAAGCAATAGACATCAGTAAATGCTATATTAAAGTACATTGTACCCTCATCCACTGTAAAGTTAAAGTGTGGGTGTGGAGGGGGGGATGAGGGTGTGTGTGGATGGTTGGGGGTGTCTGTGAGGGCCCTCTGACACCATCTGTTAGTGTCACATCTGTGGCAGTCTGACAGAAGCAGAGGGTGAATGGAGGAGGATGATGGAAAGGAAGGGCTGTGATGGGGGAGCCCACACATGCCCACACACCTCATATACCTTCATCTAAAGCTGTTATCTGTGTGTTATCTAGTGTACAACAGTTCATAACTTCAGAGTTTTATGGGTTTATACAGGCAGTTTTACAGTAAATGACAGATGATAATTTTGTCTGTGTGCGGTTATCTTACAGCTGGAAAAACAGAAACGTTTGGAAAGAATCCGGCAGAAGAGAGCTCAGCTAGAGGAGTTGATATTACAGGTTTGTACCACACCTGTGTGTGTGTGTGTGTGTGTGTGTGTGTGTGTGTGTGTGTGTGTGTGAGAGAGAGAGAGAGAGAGAGAGAGAGAGAGAGAGAGAGAGAGAGAAAAAAAATTTATTAGAGTCTTATAGACAGACACAAAATATTACTGAAGTAAAAATGAAATAGTAAGAGCTTATGCTGTGTTCAGTAGTAGCACAGGAAGTTAGTATCTGCCTGACTAAAATCTTTGGTTAGTATCCCCAACATCCAAACTAGCCTTGGCCCCCTATATTCTATGAAGACATTAATGGTAGGCAAAATGATGAAAGGAGGGAGGGGTCGCATTTGCTGCAGCCAGCTGCAGAAACCAGCAATCTCCCGATATTGATCCAGTGTTTTTCCAGACGGTCAAACAGCATCCATCTCCTGCAGTGAAGCCCACACACAATCACAGATAATCACCACAGTCTGTTTGTGTGGACACGTCACTTTGTAAAGCATCCAGCCCCCGCTGCATTGCATTTTAGCAAATTAACACTGAAAGTCTGCATTACAGATACATATTAGGCATTGCATATCATACTGCAGTTGATCGGAGAGATGAAATCATGCATGTTTAAGTAGATCAGAACAGGCCTTTGTCCTGGTGAGATATCAATCGGAGTTCGAGCGAGGAGCACATTAAATAAAATGCTTGGCTCATTCTGCACACACATGTGCATATGTTAGCATTTACCATGCATAGCTACAGTATTTAATTATCAACAGTGTCCACTATAACTTTAATTAAAGGCTCTTGAAAACCGAGTCTTACTGCTGAAAGGATCTGTGTATACGTTTGGTAATTTGTGCTTCTCTTACCATGGAGCAGCAAATCGCTTTCAAGAATCTTGTAAAGAGGAACCAGGCCAACGAAGCATCGTCACAGGCAGCCCCCCCTCCAGGATCCGTCATTCAGCTTCCCTTCATCATCCTCAACACAGACGTCCGCACCGTCATCGACTGCTCTATCTCCAGTGATAAGTAGGAGATTTCTCATGACTGTTTTGCTTTGTTTTGTCTGCTTAATATTGTTTGTAAACCCAATAAACTGGGTTTAAACAAACAGACTTAACAGTGCAAATTAATTAGTAGGTTTTGGGCAACTTAAATGAGTGATGTCATTTCTATTTTTTATCTATGTTTTTTAAATTTCTCATTACATTGCCATTGTTTGCCAAATGCTTTATTTTGAGCAGTTTTTAGTCCTGTTAAAAATAAACTTCAGTCACTTTTGTCTAATATTGGGACCCTTTTGGAGAATATACAGAGCACTAATAATAGTGTCTGCCCTACTTATTACCTGTACCTGCCTCTCCTTACTTTACTGTAACTAGGCAGGCAGGCCATGTTCATGTGTGTTTAACATCACAAAAGCAAAGCTGGTTAGTCACATAATACTGACTTTAGGCTTTGACATAAGCTTGTGTTTGGAAGCCTAAAGAGACATTATTAAAGTTTAAGGATTTGCACTTTTTTTATAATTGCAAATAAAAATATTTGCCAGCCGCTTAACTAACATTCACCCTCCAAACAGGTGCGAATACCTCTTTAACTTTGACAACACGTTTGAGATCCACGACGATGTTGAGATCCTGAAGCGAATGGGCATGTCTCTGGGGTTGGAGAACGGTACATGCTCTCTGGAGAATCTCACTTCGGCCAAATCTCTAGTGCCCAAGTCCCTGGAATCGTATGTCATTGGTGCGTACCTAAGAAACAGTTTCTGTTTTGCCTTAATCTAATCCTTTTTTTAGAATGCAAATGTTTTGTGACAATAACACTCCATGATTGACTGGCTGCATCTTACGTCTGTGAATTCTGGTATCTGCAACACCAGCATTTCATTTGCATATTTTACTCAGTGATCTATAGTGCACTGGAGGTACTGGATTTCATCAGTCTTTGCAGTCCTTGGAAAAGACTTTGGGCTTACTAGCACTATTCACTACAGTTATGTTACAGGACACAAAGAATCATTAGTTATCAATTAAAGAGGTATTATAGTTAGAATAATGTGGAAAACATGGATCACTGGTCTGGACCCAATTGATCTTTATCCTGAAACATTCCAACCTCCAAGCTGTTCTTTTAATATTTTGGCAGTTACATGACAATAGGATAAGGTCTAACAGAAACTGTGATGAACTCATACTGAAGGTCACTATGAGTCTTCACTTATGCCGCAAATGTCTGATAACTCAAGTATATGGAATTGCAAGTACACAAGCGTCATTGTTTTCACTGTCAATTGTACCATCGAACAGAAAGCCAAAATTATATCTTTTTTTAAAGAAATCACATATTTTATTTTACTGTTGTAACTTAAGAACTGTGGTAACACATTCTTGGCATTAAACTGCCAAAATGGAAGAAACACAATCAAGATGGGTCTCTACGGCTTAGAAACAGTTTAACAACTAAAAAATCTGTCTTTGTCATAGTGACGAAATACAAAAAATATTTATATATAATGAAGTAGTGGAAAACATGGTTTCATGGCTAAAAATACATATTCAAAACAAATAAATAAGTAAATTAATTCACTCATTGTTGACGAGGAGGGCCAATGGTAGTTTTGTTATAAAGCAGTTCTTTACCCTTCAGTTGAGTTATTATTATTTTTATTTATTTATGTTTAGTTTATAAAATAGATGTAAACACCATGTTATTCTGTCCCAAAAGGAATGGCCAGAAACTCCAATAGAACACCTCTCAGCCACACAAGGTATGTTTGCCATCAGCTTGCATGGCCTCACAACTGTGTAACTGTTTAACTTGTAAACAAAGTGAGTGCTGTTTGAGATAACAGATGATCTTCTTGTGTATTTTCTTTGGAATATAAATACATGTGGGACTTGCTGAGTTGGATACAAAGGGCAGCCCCTTCAGGCCACTGGCTTGCTATAATTGGCATCAGCTTTTGCAATTGAACTAACATTTAGATAACCCCACCTCTCTCCACAGTCACAGCAGCACTGCCCCGTCACACACCTCAGAATCGCGAGGTCAGACACCCAGCTCCTTTAATGAGGAAGAGGATGACGATGATGAAGACGATGACAATCCCTCTTCTCCAGAGTGAGGCTGTGCTCAGCGGGACGTCACCCTCTATGCTGGGAGAGGATTATTGAGCAGCACTGGGGAGGAACGCTACACAGGAAATAGGCTGCCACTCCTCGCTATATTACAATATTTTTTACTTCCCACGCAATATCTTATTTCCTTTTTCCCAGTCTGGCACAAATCGGCAGAAGTCTGGCTGTGGGAGAGACTGTTCGCTTGGTTTCTGTGGTGCTCTTTTCATGCTCTCAGTTGACGTGCAAGATGCAGGTCAGGCTGTAGAGAAGAGCAAATAAGTGATGGTCTATGTATTTTTCATGAAATGTCCTGAGTTTAATTTCTTCATCCCTGTGTACTTACTTTCTCCACTTGTTATTCAGAGGACTTTCAAATTCTTTCATAAAATGTATTTATTTCGATCATATCTGACTAAGATGACATCTGTGTAGTCCAGTGGGCTAGTGCCCACTTTTTTTCTTCACTGTGGGGATCAGATAAGCAATGTTCTGGATTGGAAGGAATTTACCTCCTTAAAAAATGGAAATGCGTTTTTTTTTATAAGTGAATTCAATGTTGTTTTGTTGTATTGCATAGTTTATTCACTGTCATTTACTGCAGTTGTTGAAGGAACAGGAAATATTAATGGTTGTCATCAGTTCTTCTTGGTTCATGTAGCTTGGAGCATGTTGCATCAAGCTAGCTAAATGTTGCATATTAAGAGATCTCGGTAGTCTTTGTGTGAGTGTGATAAAAAAAACCTTTTTGTTACAATTCAGAGTGGCCAATACAAGGGATATCTCCCTGATCCACTCAGGTTGCATTTTAAACTGACTTAACGCAACAAAATAACTAATATGACTTTTGGTTTGGAAATGTATCTGTATGTACATGTATACATATAAAAACATATAATTTTGGTTATGTCTGGTGTGGTGTAGTCAAACAAAGAAAACAACTATGAAAACGTTTAAATGGGATATGCAGTATACACTTTTAATTATCATTATGATAATTGCAAGGAACTGCAGTACATATATGTTTAAACCTTAAAAGTGATGGTACAATACTTCTCCTGTATAAGGAGACCATATTGGGTGACCATATTAAACAAGTAAGATCTGATAGGTTAATATATAATCTAATATATAATCTTTTGTCCATGAGCATTTGATTAAAATTAAGTTACATTTAATGAAAGTGGCAAACAAAGAGTTACGCAATGATTTTAGTTAAGCTAAGAGTTTAAACAATAATGATCAATCAGTAGTTTTACATATGTAAAGCAGTTCATGAAAGTTCATGAAAAAATAAAAGTAAAAAAGTTTGTTTTGACCATTTTTCCCTGTTCTGCAGGTATTTAGCTGTGTTTCTCAAAACATTCACATGTTGAATAAGTGAGATCTAAGGTCTAATTCTGAAGCTGCATATGACACCATCAGCAACTGCTCCATCAGCAACCATCCAGCAACTGCTCCTAAAATCTAAAATGCCAGTTAATATTTTAGTATTGCCTGCTTGTAATACAAGTTAATAGTAAAACCACATTAGTATAAGGACATTTATATTAGGTTGTGTAACGTTGTTAGATGTGTTTTATAATTTATGTAATTTATAAAGCACTGTAAATTTATAAACAAATGCTGTTAAATATGCAATTAATTTAGACTGATTATTTCTGTGGTTTTCCTGTTCAATTTTAGCTTGAAAGCCATTAAATAGTCCATTTAAATAATACATTTTATATACATAAATTATGTAGATGGATTTTAGTTTTCTCTTTAGATAACATTTTGTAAAATTTTACCGTTGTAAAAACTAAAAATACCAAGCTATAGGCGAAAATGCTCGATAGCTTTAACACTAAATATGCAGATGAAGATGTATTGACAACTTTGCGGTTGTCAGTTGCGATCATCGCAGTACACAAATCTAGAAGCAGTTTTGGTAAATCTTGTAGAATTTATGTTGACTCTTCATCATTTAGATGCGGCTCCTGAAATTGCGGTGTCGCCGCGCGCTGCGCATGCGCCATAACATCTTAAACGCCGTTAGCGAGAAGCCAGACTGGACGACTGCTGCAGTCTCGAGCCGCGTGGAAAGACTGCATACCTCATTTATTTTATACCGCAAAGGTGGCACGCCTGAATCAACGCTTCTTTGATTTGTCTTCATCCTTCGTCCTCAAACTGGTTTATTCATCCTTTTCAAGCCATGGCAAACAAAGAGGAGAAAGCTGACGAGAAAAAGTCAAATTGGAAAGACTTTATCTACAACCC